>CM035278.1:76073277-76133371 GCA_020226075.1 Hydropotes inermis | reverse complement strand
GCACTCCAGGATTCCTGCCTGGAGACTCCCGTGGGCAGAGGAGCCTGGGGGGCTGCAGTCCACAGGGTCGCAGAATCGGACGTGACCAAAGTGAATGCACGTGCGCATGGACCCCATCATGTCACAGAAGATCTGTATTTCGCTCTTTTATCTACATACCAAGTTCTGTACTTAAACGATCTTTATTTCATTCCTAAAAGTTGTCTTGTTCTTTCCCCCAAGCATATCTGCTCACCGTTTGTTTGTCTGTGCACCTTTTACCCTGGGTTTCCCAGCTGGCCCTGGTGGTGAAGAACCTGCCTGCCACCGCAGGGGATGAGAGACGCGGGTTCCACTTGTGGGTCGGGAAGCTCCCCAGAGGAGGGCACATCAATGCACTCCAGGATTCCTGCCTGGAGACTCCCGTGGGCAGAGGAGCCTGGGGGGCTGCAGTCCACAGGGTCGCAGAATCGGACGTGACCAAAGTGAATGCACGTGCGCATGGACCCCATCATGTCACAGAAGATCTGTATTTCGCTCTTTTATCTACATACCAAGTTCTGTACTTAAACGATCTTTATTTCATTCCTAAAAGTTGTCTTGTTCTTTCCCCCAAGCATATCTGCTCACCGTTTGTGTGTCTGTGCACCTTTTACCCTGGGTTTCCCAGCTGGCCCTGGTGGTGAAGAACCTGCCTGCCACCGCAGGGGATGAGAGACGCGGGTTCCACTTGTGGGTCGGGAAGCTCCCCAGAGGAGGGCACATCAATGCACTCCAGGATTCCTACCTGGAGACTCCCGTGGGCAGAGGAGCCTGGAGGGCTAGCGTGCACTGGGTCGCAGAGTCAGACCCGAGTGAAGCAACGAAGCATGCACCTCTTACCCTAGCTAAACAGTTTATATCTAGCTGTTTCCTATTTGGGGTCTGACAGTTCTAAGATTTGAAGTCTTAAGGTGTCTAAACTGTTGCTGCCTGTAGCTTTCACTGGTGGTGGCTTATTCTGTTTGGTGACCTTCGATTCTAAGCTCACAGATGGTTGATTTTAATCTGTGGGCACCCCAAGGTCTAAGTTAAGAATGTTGTCCTTCAGAGAAGATTCCTAGTTGCTCTGGCCTGAAGGCTCCCAAGTGGGAGCCACTCTACCCCTCTCTCGAGGTCTTTGGTAAATGCAGATTCTAAGGTCCACCTTCCCTGTCCTCCTGTTCCAAAGCTAGTCTTCTGACTCATTGGCTACGCTGAATGCAATGTATGGAATACACTGAAGATACATCCCTCAGTGAACCATCATACCTTGGGGACAGAGACCTCGGGATTTCTTCTTCCACTTAGAAAGCACATTTTTACACAGGATTGACTGTTTTGTTTAGAATAGGCCATCAATAGTAGAAACCTAGGCGTTGTTCTTTAAAATTTTTTTTGTATATGCTCTTCCTGAATTGGCTTACTCACGACTTCGCCGCTGGTCCAGTTGTTGAGACTCCAAGCTCCCGAAGCAGGTGGCATGGGTTTGATCCCTGGTCATCAAACTAAGATCCCGCATGCCACACAGCATGGCTAAAACCCCCAAAACCCTAAATTGGCTTTCTCCTCCCCTAAGTCCAGCTAACTCTAGCGATTCAACCCAGTTGTTTCCAAATTCCTACATTGCTGCTTTATTTGCATACTTATTCTTCTGTTCTGTTACTTCTTTAAAATGCCCAGCTACTTTTTTTCACTTTAGGTTATAAATAGACAAACTAGCTATGTACCAACTCTTACTTACTTTTCCCCTATCTATGTACACCTCAGCACAGTGCCTGCCTCCTAATAAATGCTGGTTGAAAATGTTCTATCTTCGATATTTTCTGTCGAAGTGGTTTGTGTAGAGTTGGAGATAATGTTTGTTTAGTGAAGAATTCGCTGGAGATAGAAAATGGGGAGCTGAGTTTTCTTAGCAAACATTCCAAATATGACTGTTGGTGGAAGGATTTCTGAGTGGCATGAAGAATGGAGATAAGGGGTAGGAAGTTTAAATGTTAATTTTCTTTCAAAAGGCACGCACAGTAAACAACCCTGGGTCATAAAGAGCTTTTTGTTTTCAAAACTGGCCTTTGCCCTGAAGTTAATCACTTAGCAGTGAATAACGTGAACGTAGCTATGACGCCCCCTAGTGGCCATTCTCTGCCAGCGCAGAGGACGACGAGGTGGTCTTCAGCAAATAGACAGGCTGGGAATTCTGAAATGCAGATATTCTGTTCTTTTAATCCCAATTTATCCACTCAGAAATCTTTTGATTTCACTTTATCCAGAAAACACTTGTAAAAGAACAAAGTATGGCTGAATAAATAAAACCCATTCTCTTAAAAAATAACTAATACGTACCAATTTCTTTTCCCCACTAAAATATTGACCTTTACTGCTTGACAGTCAGAAAACTGACTTATTCATGATCCTTGCTCCCAAAGAGCTCAGAGTATTGTGGGGATACAGACAGACAAACAAAAACTCTTACTCACTGAGACAAATTCAATACAGATTTGCACGAAATACAAAAGAAGAGGTGAGCCAAAGGTGGGGTAGAGAGGCGGCGACCTTTGGCTTACGTTTCGGAAGGTGGGCACACATGTTGGGTCTGGTAGGAGGGAATCCTAGGCAGCTGAAGCTTGGGTGAGGCCGACTCTGGTACTTCCCGGGGGTGGCTTGATCACAGGCTGCCTGTGGGGCTTTGGCCAAAAGAAGCCAGGACTGTGTACAGGACTTCAACAGTGCAGGGATGCGGGCATCACGTGTGGAATTCGGGTTTGCGTGCTGGAAATGACGGATCAGAGATAAATTTAATCTGGTGAGTGGTGGCGGTGGCGTTTTGGTCGCTGAGTCGTGTTTGACTCTTGCACCTGTAGTTGCAGCCCAGCAGGCTCCCCTGACCGTGAGACTTCCCAGGCCAGCACGCTGGGGTGGGCTTCCACCTCCTCCTCCAGGGATCTCCCTGACCCAGGGATGGGACCTGGTCTCCTGCACTGCAGGCGGCTTCTTTACTGACTGAGCCCAGGGAGGCCCAGGTGTACGTTATGTGGACTTCCACCCCGGTATCTTTGCCTGGGGAGGGACTGGATCTGAGAACATGATTTCTCTGGCTGCGCTGGGTCTCAGTTGAGCACGCAGGCTCCTCTTGCTGTGGGCAGGCGTCTCTCGAGTGGACTGAGCTGCTCCATGGCAGGGCTGCCTCACCCGAGTCTCAGTTGAGCACGCAGGCTCCTCTGTCGTGATGGGCAGGCGTCCCTCTGGTGGTGGACTCAGCTGCTCCACAGCCGCGGAGATCTTAGCTCCCCGACCAGGGCTGGAACCCGAGTCCCCTGAATTGCAAGGGGACTTGGGAGATTCTTAACCACCGGACCACCACAGAAGTCCTTTTTTTTTTCTTTTTTTTTCATATTTATGTGAGGGATTAGATTTTAAGTGAGAGATCTGGGGGTTAGTGTGGAGGAGAGACTGGAGGGGCAGTAGTAACTCAAGACTATTGTAACAATTCAGGAGGTAACTGTCCAGGTGTTGCAGTGGAGATGCAGAACCAGAGAAAAATTCCAGAGAGACTTCCTGATACATCTGAACACAAGTGGTGGCCAGCTGCGTGGGAGGTGAGAGGCACGGGAGGGAAAACATCACCTGTCTGCCTGGGTAAAATACTACGAACTAAGAGAAAAAATGTAAGGAGAGGAACGGATGGGAGTAGGGATTGAGTTTACTTGGAGACACGTTCAGCACGAGTCATCTGCAACACACTGAGAGAGATTTTACTTGGCCTCTGGAAGCATGAGTCTGGAGCTCGAGAGAGAGAATTCTAGAATGATGCTATCTATTCGGGGAATTCCCCAGCGTTTGAGTGTGGCTGACTTAGAGAGTCACATCTGCTGAACAGAAAAGAATGGAAGTGAGAGTGATGACTTGAGACCAGGTTATGGGAGGCACGGTGGTCTCCTGCCTGCCTCCTCTCTGTTCACTTCTTCTGGGGAAAGGCCGTCGCCACACGATGAGGACACTCAGCTACGAAGACAGAGAGGAAGGCAAGCCTGGGGCCACCAGACAGCAAGGAGCTGCCACCAACAGCCACACAAGCGAGACTGAGGAGCTTCAGCCCCAGTCAAACTGAGATGCTGAGCTCCGTTCAACATCTCAGCTGCAAGCGCATGGAAGACCCTCGGGACAGGATCCTCGCGAGGGTACCCGGAACTGCTGCTCCCAGACTGTGCCGTGGTAAGCAGGCACCACTGGACGCTACTGGGCTCGGGGACAACGTGTTCTGTGCAACAGGAAACCGACACAGGTGGCCACGTGGGCGCGGGGAGAGAGCTGTTTCTGGCCCACTGGTTTCTGCTTGGCTCCAACTGCTGCCACTGTCGATTTAAAACAAACGCACAGCGAGAGTGGCAGGGTGAGTTTTGTTTGGTGCGGTCACTGGAATGGCATGGTAATACGAAATGTTAACAAGAACAGTAACGTGAAATATAAAAAGGATGACCAGATAGTTCTTACGTCCAAACCTGAAGTAAAATTACAGAGTGATCAGCTCATTACTTTCCATAGCAACTAGGAATTATTACCCTCAAAATAACTCATTCTTTCAATGCTTATTTTTGGATTGCCTCCTATTTGACAGATACCATGTTTGGTGCTACACTGATGAATAAAACAAGGTTTTCTGCAGAGAAAGAAATCTTGGTCTAGGCAGTATTCATTATATACATCTTACAAATTTACTATGGCTTTTGAAACTAAAGAAAAAATTTTCCAAAAAGTTAACTGTCTCATTAAGAATGCATATGCACAGAAATAGCAACTCAAAATTTCACAGGCTCATAAATACTTAGAAACTCTAAATTGCTAACTGGCTATTTCAGCTGATGTGATAACCTATCTCACCAACTGCCTGTGTACTTTCCCAAAGTACATTCTTACCACACAGACATTTTTAAAACAATGAACTATTTCATCCACTCTTGCACACCTACTCTTAGTAAAACACAGAACAGGTTGTAGTTTTTACATGTGGACGCTGAAAGCAGTTCACACCATCATATTGTTCAAGTGAAACAGAAGTCCTGAATTTTGTGACACCACGAGCACATCAGAAAACCTGGGGAGACCAACTGTGACTGAATGTGTGAAGCTGCCAGAGTTAATCTTCATCATCTCTTTGAAGAGGTATTATCTGAATTTCTTTGGCTATCCTTTCTGCTAATGTTTTACTGCTTGAAGCAATTACTCTTCGTGACATCAAATCAAATGGTCCACCTAAAATCAAATATGGAAAATGGTTATATCTTTTAAAAAATAATTCCTATTAAACAAGCATAGCAGTATGTACTGTGGTTGATCATAACATTTTATATTTTCTATTATCTTGAAAAAAAGCTACACTGTGTCATAACCACAATATTTAAGCTTTGCTAATACATAAATGAGTTTCTCAGCATCTTTTAGAAATCCCAGTTTTGAAGGAAGTGGGGGATCTGACACACATCATCTTTATTTCATGTTTGGGATCTATTGACAGAAAACCCGAGGCCAGGGATCTGCAGGCTGCTCTCCTTCCCACCTCCTTAATTCTTTGCTGCTTTTCTCCCAGACAGCTGGTGAACTATTTTAACCCAGGTTCACTCTTTACTTTTAAAAATTTCATCATCAGTGCAGACAAAGTAGGTAACTCCCCTAGGGCCAAGGCAGAAAGGGATGGTGGAGGAGGCCCATACTCGGCTGCCACCACAGTCACCACTCAAAGAGTTCTTGGTACAACCTCAGAGCTGGTGCCCTTCTAGACTTTCTCTATAGCCTCTCTAGAGTTCCTGGTACTCATAGTTGAAGAGGCTTGAAAGTGAGAGTGAAAGTCGCTTGTGACCCCATGGACTATACAGTCCCTGGAATTCCCCAGGTCAGAATACTGGAGTGGGTAGCCTTTCCCTTCTCCAGGGAATCTTCCCAACCCATGGACTGAGCCCAGGTCTCCTGCATTGCAGGCGGATTCTTTACCAGCTGAGCCACCAGGGAAGCCCTGAAGAGACTTAGCCATTTATTAATTGCACACTACCATTAACTTCTCAGTTTTGCCTCTGTCTCCCAATATATGCCATTTTTATTCTGCAGAAAATTACATGGTTTGTGTTGCCTTGAAGAGCTGAAGTGTAAACATTGAAAAAATATTAAAGGGAAACATTAAAAGATACATCTAAAAAAAAAGGCCACATTTGGAGGACAGTCCCATAGGTATGGAAAGAAAACAATGTTTTCTGGTTCCGCGGTTTTACCTGTGACATCCAGGAGCACTCCGCCAGCTTCAGTCACAATGATGCCGGCACCTGCAACATCCCAGCAGTGAATCCCCATTTCATAATATGCGTCTGCAGCCCCAGCGGCCACCAGGCACATGTTCAGAGCTGCGGTGCCAACACCCCGGATCCTGACAGACAAGACGGGAAAAAATGATGCTTCAAGTAAGGCATTACTCCTTAGCTTCAGTTTCAAGTGTGGACTGAGATCACCTGAACCAATCTACCGAATGTTAAAAAAAAAAAGGGGGGGCACTGAATTTTAAAATCAAAATATGTAAAACCTAATTATCATGATACACTATGTAAATGACAGAATGAATCCTAACAGACCAGTCAGGTGTAAGGTAAACATTAAAATGATGATACTTTGGGAAGAAAAACACTGAAGAAAACGCTGTAATTCTGCTGCCAGCATGCATGCCTCGTCACTGTGGTCTAAATCCGGGACGACAGCCCCACGACACAAGGAGTCTGTTGGAGCTACTTGCAAGAGTGCCCCTGGTCACCCCCAGTGGCGCGGGCATTGGCACATGTGGCCAGGAGGTGGCAACCCTGCCAGGCTCTGCTGACACCAGGGCCTTCTCACTGAACCTTGTCCTTGGAAATACACCAAGTCAGGGTGAGTACAGATATCATTTTATCAGCCATTGTAATAATAACTGATTCAGGAAAGAATCATCAATAAATGCTAAAATGATTGATATTTACACATTGAAGTATCTCCCTATAAGATACATAATAATTACAATGGGAAAGATCACTGCTAAGTGATCAAAGTCAGCATCCAGTAATGGGACAAAGGGCGTCCCTGGTGGCTCAGCTGGTAAAGAATCCTCCTGCAGTGCAACCTGGGTTCAGTCCCTGGGTCGGGGGATTCCCTGGAGGGGGCACGGCAGCCCGCTACAGTGTTCTTGCCTGGAGCCTCCCATGGACAGAGGAGCCTGGCGGGCTGCAGTCCCTGGGGCCACACAGAGTTGGACACACACACACATACACGATGGACCAGAGGGGCCCTGTGTCTCCTGACAGAATGCACAGAGGAGCAGGACATGACAGTACTTCTGCTGCATTCCTGACAAAAGTGCATAACCCAAGTCTAATCAAGGAAACCCAACAAACTCAAATCAAAACACATGCTGTAAAGCAACTGCCCTACATTTTTCATGTCAAGGTCATAAAAGATAAAGGCTAAGCAACTGTTCCAGATTAAAAGGCATTGATGAGGGCTTCCCTGGTAGCTCAGTGGTAAAGAATCTGCCTGCCAATGCAGGTTCCATCCTTGGTCGGGGAAGACCTCACGTGCCAAGGAGCAACTAAGCCCAAGCACCAAAACTCCTGAGCCAGGGCTCTGGAGCCTGGGAGCGGCAACTCCTGCGCCTGTGCGGGAGCTGTGTTCCCAGAGCAGATGAGCCCCCACAGGGAGGAGCCCCGCCGCCAGCCTGAGAAAGCCAGAGGGCCACAACAAAGACCCAGTGCAGCCAAATTATACAAATCTTTAAAAAGAAAAAAAAGGCTTGATGAGAGTAACACTTAAAGTGCAGCATGTGATTCTGGCTTGGACCATGGATTAGAATTCTTTCAAAATTTAATTGTCACTGTATTAGACAATGTATCAAAGCTAATTTCCTGATTTTTATAACTGTGTTGTGGTTATCTTAGAGTATGTCCCTTTTATCAAAAATATACACACTGAAGTATTTAAGAAAAAGGAGTTTCCATGTCTGTAAATCAACTACTTTCAAATGGTTTTTAGTCAAACTTCTTCTTTTGTTTGAAAGTGAAAGTGAAGTCGCTCAGCTGTGTCTGATTCTTTGTGACCCCATGGACTGTAGCCCGCCAGGTTCCTCCGTCCATGGGATTTTTCTGGGCAAGAAAACTGGAGTGGATTGCCATTTCCTTCTCTAGGGGATCCTCCCAGCCCAGGGACTGAACCCAGGTCTGCTGCATTGCAGGTAGATGCTTTACCCTCTAAGCCACCAGGCAAGTCCTCTGAAAATAAAGCAGTCAGGTCTATTCACTGAGACCCTTCATTATTTTTTAAGAAATAAGAGGATTTCACATGTCAGTGATATTGTATGACACATAGAATCTAATTTTAAAAAACTGAGACAAATGAATTTATTCACAAAACAGAAACAGATACTGAAAGCAAGTTTATGTTCATGTTCACAGGGGAAACATGGGGGAGGGATCCATCAGGGCTTGAGATGAACACACACACACTACTATATGTAAGACAGACAACCAACAAGGGTCTACTGTCTAGCACAGCAAACTCTATTCAATATTCTGGGACAACCCATGTGAGAAAGGAATCTAAAAAAAGAATGAATATGAATGTACATAACTGAATCACTTTGCTATACACCTGAAACAAACACAAAACTGTAAATCAACTATACTCTAATACAATTAAAATTAAAAAAGAAATAATGTGATATCTGTTTGGTATCTAAAAAATAAATATAAACTAGTACTGTGCCTAGTACATCCTTCATGCCAAAGCAATTTAACAACAAAAGAGGACCAGAATTACATGATGCCCTTGATTTTAAATACATTTTACCGCCTACAATTTTACTATATATCAAAATTAAGAACTAGCAATTCCGAAAATGTCCATAGATATATAAACCCAAATTAATGTTATGGCTTTTTTCAGTTTACCAAGAATGGTGTACTTTCCTCCTTTCTCAGGGGATATGTGATAGTTCATACCTCACATCACAGAAAGAAAACACCAAGAACTTCCACAAATCATCTCTTGGCATTCTATTCAGACATTGAACCCTGGGCTGGAAGACCAATGCTAGATGCAATGCTTCTGTCTACTTCTGATGTATCTCAATAGCTCTCTGGTAAGAGGTCTTTTGATCAGCAAGTATATTCTTTTATGGGTAAGTATTACTAAAGATAGTACTTAATCACCAAACAATTGAGGCTGTGGCCTAGATTTTTGCAAATGTGTTCTGTCTGAATCCCATGTTAGTCTGATCCTCCTTTACAGTTAGGATGGTATAGAGCTAAAAAGAACCTATGTATCTTCAGATACATGTATGTATCTGAACCTATGTATCACAAAGATTTGAGTTTGCTTCCCTGCTCAGCTGCTTAAAAGCTGTAATTTTTGAAAATTTTCTTCAAATCTTCAAATTTTAGTCTTCTTGTCATCGAAATGGGGATACCAACTTGGCTACAGCTGCAATGATCAGAAACAACAGAAGCAAAGCACCCCGTGGAGGGCCTAGCAGATTAAAGGGTCTCAAAAGAGGAGCCAAATCATGATCAAATCATTCCCTAAAGCAACACACAAAAAACATCATTGAAGTAAACAAATATAGTGCATTTCATTAAATGAATCCCCCCCAAAAAGGAAATGGGATCCATAATGATTTATTTTGCCTCATAAATGTCATTTACAATTAATATACAATTATACTTCAACTTAAAATAAAGGAAGTGGTGAGCTTCCCTGGTGATCTAGTGGTAAAGAATCCACCTGTCAATACAGGGGATGTGGGTTCAATCCCTGGTCTGGGAAGACCCCACACTCCATGGAGCAACTAAGCCTGGACACCACAACTACTGACCCACGTTCCAGAGCCCGTGAGCCACAACTCCTGAGCCCGGGTGCCCTAGAGCCTGTGGCCCACGGTGGAGAGCAGCCCCCGCTTGTCACAACTAGAGAAAGCCTGAGCATGGCAGCAAAGACCCAGCACAGCCAGAAATAAATAAATAAGTCTTTAAAAAGTAAAAGAAATGAAAAATCCCGAGAAATGAAAGAGAAAATGACATGCCAATCCCTGTCTCCTACACCTAACAGGGATTCCTAACAGAAATTACACAGAAGAAGAGAACTAATGGAAGAAGAAACTATGAAACCAGGAACCCAGATCACAAAGTGAACAGAAATGGAAAAAAGTAGACAGAGCTGCACGTAACTACAGTGAAACATCAAACATCATTAATAATAAAGTGTTCGGATTTTTTCTGGCTGATAAACTTTCTCTGCAAAAGGAAAAGTAAGCACAGAAGTGAACGAAATAAAAGAAGGAAAAAATAATATAAGAGATAATAGAACTCAGAAATGAAGAGGAATAAAAAAAGACAAAACTTTATCAGGAATTAAGACTGAATCACAAGGTACCCTTAAAGAGAAGAGATGCAAATGAAAACCTGAAAAAGGGCAGCGAGAAAAAAAATAAAAGAAAGTAAAAGGGGCCAGAGAGAAAGTAACAGAAGAGAAGATACAAAGGAGGTTGAATGTTCCTGCTGGTGTCTTTGAAGAAGAAAATGAAAACAGCATAAGTGAACTAATATTTAAAATTCAAGAAAACTTGCTAGAAAAAAAGAAAAAGAGACATTACTCTATCGATTAAAGGGAGAAAACCATCCCACAACAAGCAACTCTAAGAATTCCAAGATATCCCTTATAAGTGTCAGCCATGAAAGATTAAAAGAAAAAAAAATTTCTCAGAGACTCCAAACAAAACATGTAATAATTCAAAAGCCAATAAAATCAGACTGGCATCAGATTTCTCAAAAACAACATACAAAGCAAAGCAACAGTGAAACAGCATTTTAAAAGAAATATTATTCATACTTTCTTTCACTAAGGATGTTCTATCCAGCCAAGCTGTCCTTGGAGTTTCAAGACCATAGGAAAACAGTTTGGAATATGCCAGAAACCATGGAATACCATGCACAGGTGCCCTTCCCAAGAAATCTACTAGAGGATGAGCTTCACCAATATAAAGGTGATAGGTGTTAAAGCAAAAAAAAGAGACCAGTCTTGAAAATTCCCTGAGCAGACCAAATCAATTTAGTCATGAAAACAAAGGTTAATTTAGCACATTTTACAAAAGTAACTAGACCTGGATCATCTCTTGCTTATGCTTCTGAAAATTACAAGCAAACTTAAATTGTTTCTCAAGGTGGATATGAGTTAACCACTCATCAATTCCCTATCATTTAAGAAAATTCTATTATAGTCAATCATTTTAAAGAATAACTAGTCGCTGCCTTCTTACTGTATAAGCTGCTTTATAACAATACATGGCTGAGCCTCATCCCATGTTTTGGTCTGGGTGTTCCTGGTTTGCAAAGTGTCTTTTTGGTTTGTGCATAATAAAAATTGAATTCAGTGATTCAATGGTTTTACTTGTTATTTCTGAACTTTTGACACCAAGAAAACTTTACAGGACAGTGACCATTTTATAAAGGAAAAACTAAGACCACAGGATGGGACTATGGGTGAAACAATATGTAGTAATAATATGCCTGATAAATTAGAAAGAATGCAACTTAAATTAAAAAAAAAAACTAGATTGAGAGGGAGAGAAAAAGAGAAAAGCAGAGTAAAATCACTGAATGTTATATAGGCAACAGGCAGAAGCTAAGCAGTTCTGGAGTCTTTACAGAACTAACAGAATGGTTAAGTGAGAAAAGAGAATAAGGGCATTATAAAGAGTTTTAATATAAAAGAAACCCATGAGAATAAAATTGAATCTTTTATAAATAGAAAAAAGAGAGGAAAAAAAAGAGGATACACTAAATAAGTACAGAGTACTTAATATAAAACATAACATAATATACAAATCACAATACAATTACAACATAAGATAATACAAAATTGAGACCAAACAAAATGGTCATATAAATAAATGAACAAGCCTAACTTTTTTATTAAAAAGAAAAGACTTTCAAATTGATTATAGAGCAAAACTCCACTCTATGCTGTATTCAAAAGGTGTACTTAAAATGCACTGATTTCAAAAACACTAAAAATAAAGGTGGACAAATATTAACCGGAGAAATGGAAACAATTAGACTTCAAGTCCAAACATCAAAGTACAAAATGTACTTTTTCCCAGTGTATATAGAAGTTCCACAAAAACTGATCATATACTAGGCCCAAAGGGAACATAAAGCTCCATAAAATATATTTATCACAATGTAATAAAACTACAAATTAAAAAACAAAACTAAGAAAGCACAAAAAGCATTTCCCCATGGAAGTTTAAGAATACAACTCTTGGGTAAACAGAAGTTACAAATTTTGCGAAAAATAATTGCAATGAAAACACATCAAAATCTGTGGGATACATTTAAAGCAGCAATCAGATAAAAACTCATAGCCTAAACACTCACCTTAATAAAAATCAAAGCATAAAAATAAATTCTCTACTTAAAAAGGAAAAAAAAAACAGGAAACAACAAAATGAATGACAAGAAAGCACAATGATGAAAACAATAAAGCAGGGAGGATAAAGACAGCAGACCAGATTAATAACAAAAATCCTGGTTCTTTCTTTAAAAAAAAAAACACAAACGGCCAAGTAATTTAATCAAGAATTTTAAAAAAGAAGAACAAATGACATAAAATAAGAAATGATAAGGGGGGAAGAAAACTACTGACACAGACAGGTCAGAAATGAACTATAAGAGTCTACCTTGCCTACCTTGTGCAAATAACTTGAAAACTTAGAGAAAGTGGGTAACGCTCAGGCTACAGAAATGTTCCAGGTTAAAGGCGGTGAAATAGACACGACAACCAAATGTAACACTAACTCTAGACTGAGTCTTGCCCTGGAGGAAAAAAATGCTATAAAAGACATAGTTAGATTAGCTGACAAAACTAAGTATGTGTGGATAGATAAAGTTATGAAGTCAATAGTTGTACTGTGGTTACAGAAGAGAATATCCCTATTCTTAAGAAATAACAAACTGAATTATATAGGGGTAAAGAGCCACACACTAAGTAATTTATCATGAAATTTCTGAGGGGGAAAAAAGGAGAATATTTACACAAACACACACACATACACAAAGAAAGAAACAGAAAAGAAGGAATGAGAAAATGATAAAGCAATGGGTACAATGTTAACAATAGCTAAATTGTTTCTTATAGGTTTTTAACTGCATACTGTTGTTTCTTATAGGTTTTTATTTCTGCAAATTTTTTAAAATTTCAAATTATTTTCAAATAAAGATTTTAAAAATCATATTTTAAAATCAGAGTTACGGTACTGACTCCATGTCTATTAATTAAAAGTTCATTTCTAAATAAAAATTCATTCCTTAGAATGTCAAATTATCTATAGCATTAATATAATAGAATGTTCAACTTCAGGGGTAAAGTAAAAAGAGCTTACCCATGGATGGGAAGGCAAAGAAGCCTTTCCATATTAGAAAGAATAATTCTCACAGTCTCTGGTGTTCTGGAAGAGCCCAACTCTGTCACCAAGAGAGATTTGGTAACATCTAAAAGAAAAAGTTTCAAATAATTACTACAGTTTATAAATAAGAACCTGACAAAAAAATTTGACACTTGTAGCTCAACAAATTGGACACTTTTATCCTTCTTCCTAGTTGAATCATATTTGTTTCTTTCTGAGGCTTTAAATATTTATGAATTCTTCTTCTCTTCTAGTCATTTTATCATCATTTTTATAATCATCAAAAGGCGTCTAGCTTCTTAGCCTACCTCCCCAAAAGTGCAGAATATAACCAGTTTGCCTACATGCATGATACATTTAGCCACCAAATGCCTTACATATGTTTTTAAAAAGTAGAATTTAAAAATAACTTATATATTTGAAATAAAACAAATTAAAATGAAATGGTACCACTGTTAAATGAAGAACTAAAGAGACTCTTGATGAAAGTGAAAGAGAAGAGTGAAAAAGTTGGCTTAGAACTCAACATTCAAAAAAGGAAGATCATGGGATCTGGTCCTATCACTTCATGACAAATAGATGGGGAAACAATGGAAACTGTGAGACTTTATTTTTTGGGGCTCCAAAATCACTGCAGATGGTGACTGCAGCCATGAAATTAAAAGATGCTTGCTCCTTGGAAGAAAAGCCATGACAAACCTAGACAGCGTATTAAAAAGCAGAGATATCACTTTGCCAACAAAGGTCCATCTAGTCAAGGCTATGGTTTTTCCAGTAGTCATGTATGGATGTGAGAGTTGGACTGTAAAGAAAGCTGAGCACCTAAGAATTGATGCTTTTGAACTGTGGTGTTGGAGAAGACTCATGAGAGTCCCTTGGACTGCAAGGAGATCCAACCAGTCCATCCTAAAGGAAATCAGTCCTGAATATTCATTGGAAGGACTGATGTTAAAGCTGCAACTCCCAATACTTTGACCATCTGATGCGAAGAACTGACTCATCTGAAAAGATTCTGATGCTGGGAAAGATTAAAGGCAGGAGGAGAAGGGGATAACAGAGGATGAGATGGTTGGATGGCTTCACGGACTCAGTGGACATGAGTTTGAGTAAGCTCCAGGAGTTGTGATGGACAGGGAGACCTGGTGTGCTGTAGTCCATGGGGTCGCAAAGAGGTGGACATGACTGAGCAACTGAACTGACTGACTGACTGTTGGTAGAAATGTAAACAGGTGTAACCACTATGGAAAACAGTACGGAGGTTCCTCAGAAAACTAAAAATGGGGTTGCCATATGATCTGGGTGGACATATATCCACACAAAACTGTAATACGAAAAGATACATGTACTCCTACATTCACCGCAGCACTATGAACAACACCCATGATATGGAAGCAACCTAAATGTCCATCAACAGATGAATGGATAGAGGATGTGGTACATATATACAATGGAATATTACTCAACCTCAAAATAATGCCATTTGCAGCTACATGGATGAACCTAGAGGTTATCATACTAAGAGAAGTGAGAAAGATAGACAAACACCTTACTACATCACTTACGTGTGGAGTGTAAAACATGACACAGATGAACACCAATGAAACAGAAAGCGGCTCAGATACAGAGAACGGCCTTGGGGTGGCCCGAGGGGAGAAGAGGTGGGGAAGGGGAGGATTGGGAGTCTGGGATTGGGGAATGCAAGCTACCACATATAGAACAGATAAACAAGGCCTCACACAGCACAGGGCACCACGCTCAACATCCTGTGATCAACCACAATGGAAAAGAATATGGAAAAGAATACAAATGTGTACAATGGAACCACTCTGCTGTATAGCAGAAACTCACACACTGTAGATCAACTATACTTCAATAAAATTAATCATCTGACCTCCATTTACTAACTTGACAAATTATCCAGTGCTTTCCATTTTTCTCTTTGAAACATTGTGACCAAAGCTCAGGACACACTCAACCCTCCTGGCTCACAGGCTACTCTTGGGACACCTCACACTTCACCTCTGCCCACAGCTGAGATGTGCCCGCCAGCTTGTTCTGAACCTTGTTTATAATTGTGAACTCTTCTAATGATCACATAACCTGTTTAAGTGAAAGAAATAACAGAAAAGGGGAAAGAGTTCTTTCTATGAAAGCTGCCACATTCCTTCAATACTAAGATGCACATTTTTTTCACATTTTAACATTTCGAAAATTAGGATGTATCTTCTAATCTCTGGGGTCTTAGAGTTCAATGAAAAGAAAACAAATTCAAAATCTGCCCTCAAATTAAGTGCCTGTGGAGAAAAATTATAACAGCGGAGGAGGATTCTAAAGTTTTTGCCGCACGTAAAAGAATCTGAGAAAAAAAAAAGAAAAGAAACGAACCTGCAAATGTAAACTGTGGAAAATGTTGGGATTGCTTTAGGGAAGATAAGTGCTTCCAAAACACAATGAGCTGCCCCAGAGAAAGCAGACTTACAAAGGCCAATCACTATGCTCACTACAAAAAGTTTTATGCCTCATTAAAAAAAAATTTATCCAAGTATAGTTGATTTACGATGCTGTGTTAGTTTCTGTTGACGGCAAAGTGATTCAGTTATAGCTTTATATATATATGTATCTAGGTATTCTTTTCCATATTCTTCTCCATTATGGTTTACCATGGGACCCTGAATATAGTTCCCTGCGCTATACAGTAGAAAGGTGCTCTTTACCCATCCTTATATATAATAGCTTTATGTCTCATTTTTAATGATTCCCAACTTGAAGGGCCTTTTCCCTTTCAATTTACTAATAACTAGTCCCAGTGGCATCAGAGCAGAGGAATTCTGGGAAGAATCTGAGACGCAGGGCTGAAGCAATGACCCAACAGCGCTGTGCGGTGGGAAGCACGCTCGCTCCCCAGGCCCCCTGACAAAGCCCAGCCTTGCCTACGGCCGTCTGCTCACTGTACTTGCCTCCCCAGCTGCCACGACCACGTCCACAACTGTGGTCACGATGAGTAAGCACAGAGAAAACAGACACACGAGTCAGGTCACACTTGGAGAACACCAAGGTTACCGTACGAGTGCGTGCTCTGAATCACACCAAACATGAGGGTGAACCCACCTTCTTGGCGTGAAACCTGCAGCTTCTGCCCATTACAAAAGGCACCTCTTCCTTTCCGGCCAGTGTACATCTTATCCTCCAGGCAACTGTACACAATTCCAAACTCCATCTGCGGAAGGAACAACGCAAGCTTTCTTTACCAAACCTGAGCATTTTTCTTCATTCAATCAATACTTTTTCTAAGAAAGCAGGAGAATATCTGGTACGTTAATGTTTTTAAACCGCTAGACTGTGGGCTGTTTGAAATGCTAATTCCCAGCTGAGCTGAGGAAGAGGTCATCAGGTCTGAGCCCTGAGTCTCCTCCCGTCAGCTTCCAAACTCGGGGCGTACGTTTTGACCTCTCTCCTTCCCGCCTCAGATGAAGGCGGATCGTCCCTGTTTTCTAAGGTGACTCCTTCCTCCTGTGTCACACTTCTCTGAAAGCCTGCTCCATCAACCGATCCCTGTCTCCTGGGCTTTGATTCTGGTACTTTCTCTCCAGAGTGACCCTCCCTCACCAGGCCTTCGTTACCTTCTCCTGTTCTCCTCACTGCCATAGAGTGGTCTAGACTTTGCATCTCTCGTTCTTTCTACATTACAGTCTGGCTTCTGCTCTGATCGTGCATCTCTTGAAACTCCCTGCAAAGAGATCGTGAATGGACTCTCACGGACCAAGCGTCTTCCCTGAAGATCTGGAGGCTGCGGACCACCAACAGTTAAGCCCACACTCTGTGCTCCTGGTGCTGTCCTCCTCCCGCTGTCTCTCTCTTGGGGTCACTTTTTTTCTGACTTTCCTCTCTAACCACCAACAGCTGTGTGTCTCAGGCGTTTTCACCCTTCCCTTTCTTCCAATTCCCTTTTAGCTCTCTTGACTCTTAGAGGCGTTTTCCTTCCAGCCCACAAAGCCAACCACCCTTACAGGTGTGGCTCCCTCCAACCCCGTCAACGCAGGTCAGGAGCTGTGCTTTGGCACCTGGGCTTGCAGAAGCCTCAGCCAGAGGTCGCGCTCCCTCGCAACCTGTTCATGCATGCTTCGGTCCCTCCCCACGAGTCAATTTTATCTTGAAAACACTTCCTGATTTTGGCTATTTCCTCAGTTATTCTCACCTCCTCCATCTCAGTTCAGAATTGCCCACCCCTCTTGGTGTGGCCTTGAACGGTGCTGGAATTATCTGGCGCTCTCCACTGAAAAACCTCTCCTGGTTTCCAACCACCTTGAAGCCACTAAGTGTTCTGGCACAGACAGACCACATGGGCTCATGGCCTGACCTCAGCAAGCTCACCTCGCCCGTTCTGCTCCGGCCATTTCCAGAGTTTCACTCACAACGAACATCTCACTGTCACCCAGACACATCCTGCTCACCCCCAGACTGTTCTTTCTGATTAAAATACTTTCCTTTTCTTCTTTACCTGGAAAATTCCCAATATGACCCAACTCACATGACCAAATTCTAAGACCCCTTCAATTTATTATGAAGATTTCCTCAAACCACTGCTGATAGGATGCGTTACACCCTCTTCACGTTCTTACTTTTTATTTTTTCATAGTTCGACATCTAACTTTTGCACTGAACTGGGAATTCAACAGTCCAGAATAGATGATAAGAGAAATGCTCACTTATCTCCTTTTGAAGGTTCTCACTGATTAATACAATCCTGTGCCTAAGATTTCATTTGCACTAATTTATGTTTTTTTTTAATTTATGTTTTTATTTTCAGGGTTTTCTTAACTCTTTCATGTACATGTTGATCAAATATATCACAAGCTCCTTGAAGACAGTTATGTAAGGTGTTATGTAATGTTAAATATCATTCATTTTTTTATTAATCAAATACTCAAACAGCATGGAAAAGCAATAGGTGTAGAGTGTGCGCTACTGGGCTTTAGATATATTAAGTATTTAGGTTCCTGAATATACTCTGTATTTTCTCATCACACTTGGCCCCTACCACTTCCTGGTCTTTCCCTTCACTAAATGTCTACTAAAGCATTCCTAAGGGCTCAGTACCCAACTCTTCCATTAAACATTTCAGATCCTATATCAACTCCTATCATATTCACATATATTAAGGTGATTAAATACTAAATCATATTTCAGTTACTTGTGCATATTTTTTCCTTGTAAAATCTTCTCAGAAGACACTATGTTTTCTTAACTGGGAAAAAGTATCACAACAAGTTTAGCAGGTCTGTATTTTATTTCATTTTTTTTTTTTTTTCCTTTTTGGAGTGCTTTATTTATTTATTTATTTATTTATTTATTTTTGGAGTGCTTTATTTTTTTTATTTTTTTTTTTCTTTTTGGAGTGTATTTTATTTCAAAATAATGGTACTACATATATTGAATACAGACAACCTAAATTTATCATGGAGACTCGTTTATTCTTTCTCAGAAAATGACAGCAAGGCATTTTACCAACCATAAATTTAAACAACATACCTTTTTATTTACCACAAAGCCAATTGAAACAGCTACAAAAGGAAATCTTTAAAAAACAAAACAAAACACAAATTTACCAAGGTAGAACTTATTTTCAATAAACTTTTTTTCATGATATAACTGCTTATAATTTTTCTCCTATGAACAGTCTCATCCCTTCCCAGAACTGTGTGTATAGTATGCAACCCTCTGTATAAATGCGGGGTAGGGGCGGAGGAATACACAGATGCATACATGCAGAAAATATAGGCACGAGACAGCTCTGAAAGGATTCACGAGAAACTGATAACAACAGCTGCCTCTGGAAGCGGATTCTGAGAAGCTGGGGTTGGAAGTGGGAAGGCCACTTGGCACTGCATGCCTTTCTATACTTTTTGAATGCCAAGTTCCACGAATATAGCTTAAAGGTCAACAAAAATAGGATCATACTATCCACTGTACTATAATCTTCTGTATGTTACCTCATATCATGAGCATCTTTCTGCAGTAACATTCTATCATATATAGATCCTACCTCTTAGCTTTATGGCTTTAACAGTTCTATTCACAAAGATACATACAGCCACATAGGACAACTTCAAATATAACAACTATGTGTCATCCCACCAAACTCGGCTACTTGTTGAAACTCTTAGTTCCATCAGGCTTTCTTCTATATGTCTGGACTTATATACTTAATTTGTATATATATATATATATATTTTTTTTTTTTTTTCCCTACATATTCTTCTCAGCATATACTGAATTACATACTTACTTTGTGCCAGGCACTATATAAAGTTTCTATATAAATGTACAACTCATAAAGTCCCATTAATAATTCTATGAGGCAGGTACCATCAATGTGCCCATTTTAGGGAATGAAAAAAATAAAACTGAGGCTTAAAAAGATTAAGTTAACTTGCCCAAGGTCACAAGGTCACATGTTCTAAACCCATGTTCTAAAGTTTTTTCTCCTGGATTAAATGCACTCTATAAAGGCACACTCTAGTACTGAGTTAGTCATTTCCTTAATTGATTTCAAAGCAGCAATGTTGCTTGCATACATCTTTACGTGGTTTCAACATTGAGAAAAAGAATGGTGAACAGGGCACTTGACAGTACATGTCTATAACATTAATAGTTCATTACCTCATCCACAGCTGAGGAAAATTATGCATAACATATTTTACAACTACAGAATTCTCTAAAGTATATGTGGTTATGAAAACCATATTGAACAGTCCATTCAGTTAATATACGAACAGTAATTACAATATTAAAATTTTAAAAACATACCCGTGTACAAAGTTAGTTGTTCCATCAATAGGGTCAATGATCCATGTAGGGTTGTCAGTTAAGATACTTTTTTCCCCAGCTGCCACAGACTCCTCACCAATGAAACTAAAAGCAAATAAGACAAATTCTGAATCTTTACAGTTTTCAACAATTTTCAAACCTTTAGTCTACTATAAACCATAACAAGAGTCTACACAACTACACTTTTCTATTGTTTTTCCTGCAGACAGATGAAAGTGAGGAAATTTTATTTCCCCCAGAACAAGTCATGTGAAAGATGACAGAATTCAAAATTCTCAAATGTATTACTAAGATAAGAAAAGACATATGCTGAAAAAGGCTTTTATTGCAGATGATAACTTACGAAGGAAATGTGGAGGTTTAAGTCTACCAATTCTCTCATAACCCTCTCTTCAAGAGGTAGAGCTTAATGTCCCTTGCCTTGAGTGTGAATCTGGACTTAGTGACTCGTTTCTAACCAAAAGAACAAAGTGTACATGACAACGTGCAATTCTGAAGACTCTTTGACAAAATGACACTGAGGTTTCCGTCTTATTCACTCTATTTCTCCACCTTCCCCTTCCCTCTGTTTTCTAGATGAAGCCGCTCACCACACGATGAGCTGCTCTATGGAGGGGCCCACATGGTGAAGAAACTGAAGGAAGCTGCCAGCAGACAAGCCATGAGGAAATGAGGCCCTGGCTGAGCCTTGAGGAGATCAACAGTTTGACTATAACTCTATGAGACCCTTGCCAGAACCACGCAGTCTAGCTACTCCCGTATTCCTGATCCTAGAAAACTCTATGTTATCTAGAGCTGCTAAGTTTTTAAAGAGTAACTTGCTATGCAGCAATAGATAATACAGAGAACATGAAATAAGTTAAAGAGAAAATCACCCACCAAAATTACTGTATCAATATGCATTCCTAAAACATACTACACAGTAAATGTCAGGTGAACTCTGTAAATCGTGTCTGAATTCATTGGATTTCTTCTTTTCTTTCCTACTTTCTTTGTTATTTATGTCCTTTATTCAAAACTGAAAAGTCCTGATAATCATTACCATGAATTTCTTTTATGTCCTTTTCTCTTAGCTATAAACCTTTTTACTGAGAGAAAGCATATGCAGATTTAAACAATTTTTTTTCTCCCCAGTGGCTAAAATACCAGGAAAGGCCAATGGCATGATGAAGAAGAACTGGCGAATGACAATGTTAAAACTTTTAAAACGATGACAATATTTCAGTTATATTTCTGTGTCTGTAAGAGAGACAGATTTTAGTATTTTCTCTCAAACTCAAAGCTACCACTCCTTTAGCACCTAAAAATGTTTGCAATATAGAGAATAAAACTGAACTTTCAAATCTTCTCTATGACAGACATTTGTCACATTAACTTCCCAGCATCTAACACTCCTCTTCCTATAAAGGAATCCAAATATCCTCTGTTCACTGCTCCCTGGAAGTTTGAGCTTAGGGGAAAAAACCTAAGTTCAGCAAGTGATGTTTTTGCACATGATTTGTAACCTTGAGCTAACGGGGTAAGACATCCAAAGAGAGTAGTCAGGAGTGAGGCAGCTTCTAAACGATGGTGCCTAATGCTGACCCAACCTTAACCAGCTCTGCCTTCCTCCCTGGTTGCTCAGTCCTACTCTCAGGGATTCTGACACCCTCCAAATAAATTCCAGTTCAGCTTAAATTAAGGACAGTCAATTTCTGAGTCTAAAGTCAAAATTCTTGGACTCCACCCTAGATTTCATTTTTATCACATGAAACTGACATAAGCAATACCTGTGAGATGGATACTTTTCCTTTATGGATGAGATAAGCATTTTTTCAACTTTTTGGTCAGTAGCAGTTACCAAATCAGCCGGAGAACTTTTAACCATAATATTCATTTCATTCTTGAGAGCTTCACGAGCCACCTAAAAAGATATTTTTTGGTAAGCAAATAAGAAAAGCATATAAGTCATTTTAAATCAAAAGATGAATAATAGAAATGATTTGAAACAATCAGTCTGTCTGAAATGGTATTCTTAAATATTTCTTGCCACAATGTATATAAAATAAACCCTTGGTGGTTATGACTTTCTACGTATAAAACCATAGACTCTTACAACCAATTTTAGATATACAACTGTTATTACAAAATGTTTAATGACATAAAATGGAAGTATTCACCCATTAAGTAAATTGAAAACAAATCCAGATCAATAAAAATACATGTTTTGTTAAAGAAGGCAACCACATACTGCCCACATCTATCACATCATAGCTGAGATTTCAGTTCATACCTCTCCAGCTTGTCCTGCTAGGGTTACTGCATAATCCATGCATTCCTGCCAAGGATCAGCCATCTTCTCAACAAATTCAAAACATACAAAGACAAAGCAGTTACAAATTGCTTAAAACTAATTACAGAAGTTCATTCACAGAAACATCTCAATTTGCAAAATACTTCCATTCAGGATTCACCCTCCTCCTGATTCTAGAATTCTTTTTTTTTTTTCTCAATATTCATTCACAGGTCCATTAAGAAACATTTTTAACCCAGCCTCATTCACTTCTATTGTAGAAACAGTTTCATAACAAAAAGTATCCTATGAAAGTGTTACTCAAAGGGCCCATACAATATCACACTTTAAAAAACAACAATCATCTGAGGAATGAAGAAGAAATGATACAAGAAATATTCTAAAAGACAGGCACATATTTGGGTTTAAGGATAAAGTAAAATTTAGAAAAAGAATACAGAGAACAGTCAGCCCTCAGTATCTGCAGTTTTGGCATCCATGGATTCAACTGACCATGGATGGATATTAAAGAAGTTTTAAAGGGAAGGGGGAGAAAGCACTAATTGAGTATGGTGCTTTGTACATGTAAAATTATTTTTAAAGTTATTGTAAAGATGAAGAACTTAAAGCTCAGTGAATATAACTAATTTGCCTAAGGTTTTGTAGACAGATGACACAACCAGAATTTGAACTCAATTCTGAATCGAAAGTCTGCTGCTCTTTCCACTGTGACATTCTGAGGAAAGAAAATTCCAGGACTAAAAAAACATATAAACCTAAAAATGAATTGCCCCAGGTTTCAGAGAGGGCAAAAAATAAAACAGTTTTGTCTTCTGAACTGTCCAACTTTCCACTGACTTTTTACAGAGAAGACTAAAATAACTCACCACAGGCTTAACCACACTCCAAAATCTGTACCTAGGACAGTGAAGCTTTTTAAGCTGTCAGACTCAGAAATGTGTGGCATCATTTATAAAGCAACCCTAATTGTTTAATCTTTACAGTTGAGAATAACTGACAGAGTTTCACCCTGGAGACTGGTCTGAAATCCCAACCATGGTGCTCACAGTATCGGAATGGGGATGAGAGGGGATGGGGTGGGGGCAAAAGACAGATACTTTCAGCTGTTTCTGCTAGCTGTTTCTTCTTAATATATATACTATATGCGTGCGTGCTCAGTTGTGTCCGACTCTTTGCAACCCCATGGATTGTAGCCCGCCAGGCTCCTCTGTCCATGGGGTTCTCCAGGCAAGAGTACTGGTGTGGGTTGCCATTTCCTTCTCCAGGGGATCTTCCCAACCCAGGGATCAATCCAAGGTCTGCTGCAACTCCTGCCTGGACTAGCGGATTCTTTTACCACTGAGCCACGTGAGAAACCTGTTTCTTAATATAAGGATTTAAATGATTTTAGAAGGAAGCCACTTTTTGAGTTACTCAGAGCAGTTCAAGAATTGTTTCTAAGATCTTCTTTCTTCTTTTCATTCTTACTCCCGTCCCCTTCTTCTAGGTTTCAACAGAACTGGATGTTCTCACGGTGAATCTGCTTTCTAGAGGGAAACTGTGCTTAAGCCACTCATATCTCCTTCTCACAGCACTGATATGTGTTAACTCCTATCAATTCTTCCAGGCTCATTTCAAAAGTTACCCTTTCTTCTGGGGATCCTCCACCCAGAGGCTGTACTTGTTCAATCAGTTGAGAGCTATGCATTGACTATTTATTCAACGAGAAGCACCTAACAGGAGAACACTGACCTGGTCTTAGGTACCAGATATGATTTCCCTAAGAACACGATTCAACCAAGATTTGAAGGACTAACTCAGCTGCAGGACTCCTGGTATGTGAAGAGGAACCAAAAGGCCTAAGTGACAGCTCAGAGATTAAGAGGAACAGGAGGGGGTCGTGCCATGGTTATCATCCCTTAGAGGCATGATTTCGATGTGAGAGCCATCATTACATCATTACATGGGGGCTGCAGAACAAGACCAACGGGAGGGTGGAGGGAGGAATGGACGGTAGGGAAACCCTCTGGGAGGAAAAGGTGAGGGCACTCAGCAGTAGAGTGGATACGCACCATGAGGAAGGGGGAGAGTTTAATGAGGCCCAGATTTCCCACTTAGGCAAATCAATGGATAACGGTGACATCAACGGAAACATGAACGATAGAAGACAGGCAAATCTGAGATCTGGCTGGGAGATGGGGAAATCAAAAGTTTAATTAGGAGAGCGTGAGGAGCCTTTGTGAAGCCAAAAGGAGAGGTCCGTTGGGCCGCTGAACACACGGATCCTGACCTCAAAAGAGGAGCACGGCCTGCAGGTACAAACGCGTAAGTCACGTGAGCAGGCAGCCACCGAGCGCCGCCTCTGGCCGACACGCTGAGGAGGCCGCCCCGCCCGGAAGCCCACCGGCCGCCGTCCGTCGCTCCCGGCGCACTCGGGGGTCTTCCCCACACCGCTCAGCCGTGTGCGCGCCTTTGCCTTCCAGCCAGTCTTATGACAAGCCCAAAGGCAGCACCGCCCTCGCCTGCTCTGAGACGAACCCCTGAGGCGCGCTGGACGTCTCTGCCGCGCTCGCCGCCTCCTGCCGCCCATCCGCGGCGGCGCGACACGCAGTCGGGGGCTGGCGGGGACCACCCGCCCCGGACACGGCCGGGCCTCTGGGCTCCTCTGGGATCGGCGAGGCAAGAGCCAGTGGGTCACCCCGCACCCACCGTTCAGAGGCCCCGCGGCGCGGGCGTCGTCCCGGTCTCTCAGCCGGGGCCTCCACGCCGGGTGCTCCCGGCCGAGCCCACCCCCCGCCCCGGCCCGCGGGGCCATGGGCGCCGGCCGCCCCCATGCCCGCCCAAGTGCAGCGGGGAGACCAGGCTCACCTCAGGGCGGCGGGCGCAGCAGCCTGTCAGACCCTCGGCGCTTCCGCAGCGAGAGGGCAGCGGGAGGAGGGGAGCCGGAGCGCCCGCCCGACAGGAAGTCCCGTCCTGGGCGGGGCCTGCTCATGCCCCGCCCACACCGCGCACCCCTGCGCCCAGCGCCCAGCCCCCAGCCCCCAGCCCCGCGGCTCAAAGCTACCGGAGGAGCCGCGCCCTGCCTAGGCCTGCGGGGTCTGGCAGCTTCTCTTTCATCTGTGCTTCTTTCTCCTATCCAAACATTTGTCTGTAAGTAAAAGAAAATTCCTCTCTATTTTCCCATCTGTCGCGTCTTTCATTCCTTCCCGTTTTCCTATTTCCATTTCTTTCTCCCTGCCTTTCATTCCATCCTGTGGATATCTCTAGCTTTACAACTTTTGTTAAACCTATGCTGCGTGAAAGAGGAAAGTGAAAACGTTGGCCTAAAACTCAACATTCAGAAAACGAAGATCACAGCATCCGGTCCCATCACTTCATGGGAAGTAGATGGGGGAACAGTGGAAAAGGTGAGAGACTTTATGCTTTTGGGCTCCAAAATCACTGCAGGTGATGATTACAGCCATGAAATTAAAAGACGCTTGATCCTTGGAAGAAAAGCTATGACCAATCTAGACAGCATATTTAAAAGCAGAGACATCACTTTGCTGACAAAGGTCCGTCTAGTCAAAGCTATGGTTTTCCGAGTAGTCATGTATGGATGTGAGAGTTGGACCATAAAGAAAGCTGAGCCCCGAAGAATTGATGCTTTTGAACTGTGGTGTTGGAGAAGACTCTTGAGAAGTCCCTTGGACTGCAAGGAGATAACCAGTCAATCCTAAAGGAAATCAGTCCTGAATATTCATTAGAAGGACTGATGCTGAAGCTCCAATACATTGGCCACCTGATGTGAAGAACTGACTCACTGGAAAAGACCCTGATGCTGGGAAAGATTGAAGGCGGGAGAAGGGGATGACAGAGGATGAGATGGTTGGATGGCATCACCAACTCAATGGACAGGAGTTTGAGTAAGCTCTGGGAGTTGGTGATGGACAGGGAAGCCTGGCGTGCTGCAGTCCATGGGATCACAAAGAGCCGGACATGACTGAGTGACTGAACTGAACTGATGACGTGTAAACCTACACTATATGTTTGCGTGTTGTAGGGGTTCATAAGGATCCTCTTCCAAATGTTCCACTTTTGCAAGAGGATTATTTTGAGCTAAAGGCAACTGAGACCTGATGAATGCAAGAGAAATTACTGTCCCTCCCTTAACTACCTAGAAGAATTTAAATTGGGGTGTTTTCTCAGAAAACAGTTTATTACTGGAGATATACTTTATCTAAAGGGCCCATCTAAATGGTAGGCCAAATATCTAATTACCAAACATCTGCTTTTCTTACCATTCTCCTATCCTTGGAAGCTCCCAGGACCCATCCCATTCCTTAACTCAGGATGGTATATCAGTTCAGTTCAGTTCAGTCGCTCAGTTGTGTCCAACTCTTTGCGACCGCATGAACCTCAGCACGCCAGGCCTTCCTATCCATCACCAACTCCCGGAGTTTACCCAAACTTACGTCCATTGAGTCGGTGATGCCATCCAACCATCTCATCCTCTGTCATCCCCTTCTCCTCTCACCTTCAATCTTTCCCAGAATTAGGGTCTTTTTAAATGAGTCAGTTCTTCGCATCAGGTGGCCAAAGTACTGGAGTTTTGGCTTCAACATCAGTCCTTCCAATGAACACCCAGGACTGATCTCCTTTAGGATGGTATATAGTCCTCATTTTGCTTTTCTGCCTCTGACCCTCTCCTGCATGTGGGGTCTCTGGCCCTCTTATGTTTGTGGAATTCTCATTAAGTATAAAATTAAATTTGATTTTTCTCCTGCTACCTCTGTCTCATGTCATTTTAGGGCTTCCCTGATGGCTCAGCTGGTAAAGAATCCTCCTGCAATGCAGGAGACCTGGGCTCGATCCCTGGGTTGGGAAGATCCCCTGGAGACAGGAAAGGCTACCCATTCCAGTATTCTGGCCTGGAGAATTCCATGTATAGTCCATGGGGTTGCAAAGAGCCAGACATGACTGAGCAACTTTCATTTTCATGTCAATTTAATTCTTAGTCCAGCCAGAAGAACTTAGAAGGTTTCCTAGAGGCAAGTTTTCTTTCTTCTGAACAATATATTCTAGTTAACCCATGGATTAATAGATAGTTGATAGATAGACAGACAGGTATTTGTTGGCCAGAACCAACCGCCCCTATTAAGAATTCTCTTGGTTACTTACCATTTACTGAGGACTTACCATGCTCAGGCACTTGTGTTTTCACATGCATTATTTTACTTGAATGTTGCGACAGTTCTGAGAAGATATAATCAGCTGCATCATCTGGATGAGGAAACTGAGGCTCAGGGAGGTTATTTATCAAGTCACACAGCAAGAGGGAAGCGTAGAAAACACTGACTCCAAAGTCCACACTCAAGGAATGGGGAGTTGTTGGCATGATGAGGTTGCATCACATGAGGTGCAAGGACTAGTCTACGGTCCTATGTGTTATGGTCATAACACATCTGGCATGATACAGTCTTACCATTATAATGCAAATGGCAGTGCAGATACAAGATGTCACAGCAGGATCAAGGAAGCAGGTTATTTGGCCTTTTGTATTTGCAGTGATTTCTTCTCTTAGCTTGAGCAGAAGATGGGATACTGTGACCAATGTATTGCAAATGAGAATTCTCAAAGAATTCATGAATTCTTCATGGATGACATGAAGCGTGGGACCAATTCTCAAACCTCACAAAGAGCCAGAACTTTGTCTCCTTCAAAAGAATGATGCTGTATCTGATTTGACAACCTTGATTTGTCTAATAAAAGTTGCTTCTGTTTTCTTGATGAAAAAAATAACTTCAGAAATTAGACTTTTGGTTCTTCATTGTCAGTTATCTTAAAAGAATAATCTTGCCAACTATGTGATGACAAGTGTTGGGTTTTAACCAAATAAAATTTTCCAGGCATTTGCAGAAATGTCATGAGTCCTCTTTAAACCTCATTTAAATAAACATGGTCCCACTGCTTTGCTAAAGTTGCTAAAATCAGAGTACTGGAAGTGAAATAAGATGGATGGACTATCTCACTCCTTCAAATTAAAAACTATTTCAAGCTCCCTACCTCAAATGAGCAGAAAGTACAGCCTTTTTCCAGGGGCCTCAGCTGCGACTTTACAACTGTCAAGTAATGTGGAAATTTCTCAGTCCAAGGAAGCTGTTCTGCTTTCAGATGCCTGACCGAAAGTGAAATGAAGAGTCCTCTAGGGCACAGGGAGGTCTGGTGCTCAGATGTGGTTCTGGCGGCATTGCACACTGGCTCCCCGCTATCCACAAGGCTTTTGTCCAGCGCTGAGTAGTTCAGATGGCTGTGGGGAACTGGTGCCTGGTGCATTGCTCTGGTTTCCCAAAGGGGAAATTTTTAAAGTCACAGTCACGCCTGCAGGCTTCCTTCCGAACCCTCGATTGTGTACTGCTGTGCGAGTGCTTGGGGGTGGTGGAGGGCTCAGCTTCCACTGCCTCCGGACAGAATCTGCTCCCTGGCCTGCTGTCCAGGTCACCACTCCAGGTTTCCCTAATAAGGAGATCCCTCTTAGGGGCTGTTGATACCTTTTCCTACCAGCTGACTTCCACCCATGAGAACCTGGAGGAGAGGTGCGATCCAGTGCCGCTGACACCTGCCGAGACCTGAGTGTTGGTGGAGAGGTGCTGGGAGGGGCGGCCTTTGTCAAGCGGAGCGTTCAGTCGTCACCTGCCTGAGTGATGGGCGTCCAGCTGCACCGTATTTGTGTAGTCAAGAGTGACCTTCATCGTGATTCCTCCCCAGTCCTGGGTATCTTGCTAACTCTATTTAGTCTCCAGAGTGGATTTCTTTTACATGGAATCTCCTCCCTCTCTCTCTCTCTCTCTCTCTCTCTCTCTCACACACACACACACACACACACACACAATCTGATTCTACATACCAAGATTTTCTTAATAGTTGTTTAGTGGACTTTGATTAAAAATGACAAGAATTTATAAACACACAATGGGGGAATCTTCAGGATACCTAACAAGGTTTTATGTTTTGACATAACATAGGCTGAAATTTCTGATAAGAGTTTTTAGTAGCAAAAAAAATATATATATATATCATAGAATCATCTCTATTAAAGATTGGATTGAAACTTTTTAAAAACACGACTTACCCCTTTACCCCTGGATCTTTTGTCTAACCAATCATGGCTGTGTGAAATGTGTGAAAAGAAAGTCAAGATGGAGCTGGTAGTCAGAATGCCATCGAGGAAGTGTGATTTATGTCTCAGCCCAAACACACCTTAATATCTTAACACAAGCACCCAGAACATCTACCCAGTGCTCCAGAAACTCAAGATATTATCGAGCCCTTAACCTAAAATGACTCACGACAGCCTGTCCCCTAAGGACAATTATTTCCTTTCTTTAATCAAGGTCAGTCAAAATTCGTGAGCATCCTTGTAACTATCACCTGTACAAGCTCCTGACTCTTTCTCCCCCGTGATACTCTTTCAGGTTTGCCCGAATCTGGTCTCTTGAACTGCAGTTATGAAAACCTCAAATAAAGCTCTTTGTTCTCTGTAGCCTTGATACTGATTATTGCTGGACAAGCTGTTGGTCTGAACTCAAGCAATTAGGTAGCCTGCTTTATGTCTCTCATTCTTAAAGAACAAATAAGGAGCTTGAATAACTTCATCCCCATCTAAATTAGACAAACTTTCTCAGGTAAAATTTCAATATGATACATCTGTAAGATGAATGAAATACATTCCAAGTTCCATTCATACACATTTGTCTGCTTTTAAGTGCAAGATCAAACACGCATAGAGTAACCATCATAATTACAGAGTTTACTGTATGTTAGGTGTTATTCTGAGGATCTTACTAATATTAACTCATTTACTCCTCACGAAAATACCATTAGGTATGTATTATCATTATCCCTACTTTCCACATCAATTTAGGCACAGAGACTAAGTAACTTGACCAATGTCACCCAGTTGGTGACAGAGCTGGAAATGAAGACCCAGGCACAACCTGGCCTCTGAATATATGATATTGACTTTTACAGACATTAATGATTAATTAACTCAATGTTTTCTGAGCACTAACTTGATTAAAGGCATTGGTTAAAAACTACAAGGAATTCAAAGAATAATATGTGGTCTCCGCCTTCAAGAAACTCCTACTTTGGTGTTTGCCTCCAGTAGAAAGCAGCTGCTGTGGGTGGTTATTATTGTCAACCTGAATCCATCACCGTCTGTGGTGTCAGTGACCCAGAGTTTCATGCCAGAATTACAGGCGTAGGAGTTGAGCAATATCTTAAACTTCAACTGAATCTCTTCCTTTTACAAATCTGAAAACTGAACTGCAGAGAAATGTCTTGTTTGAAGCCACAAGGTTAAGGATAAAGTACAACTAGAAAGGCAATTTCTTATCTCCCGATCAGTAAAATATGTTCATGAAAATGTGCAAAAGTCAAATGTATGCAAGCTTAATTATAATTTAATGCCCTAACTTGAGATTTCTGTTTTAATGGAGTCAACAGTAAAGTGTTTCATGTAAGCAATTATCATTTTATAAAATGAATAATAACCATCCATCACCATGCCAAACCAGGGCTTTGATAAATCTTGGTATTCAAATAGGGATTTGCTAAAATAAGAAAAAAAGAACTATGGTTGTCTTTTCAGCTGGCAAACTGAACAAAAGTTCCCTAATACTGTAGTAAGGTGGTGAATGACACTGATAGGAAAATGTTCAAAGTTTTAGCCTCCACACTAAAGTTATCAGATTGGTATTTCAAAACAGTAGTAGGTACACAAGGGTCAAAAGTTTGAAGTGTGGTAAAATAACTATAGCAGCTCACACTTGAGGAGCATGTACCCTGTTCTAAGTACACTGTCCATAAGACCTCAATTAACTCCTATGACAATTTGACGGCGTTTACACTATTATCTCCATTTTTTAGATGAGGAAATGGTACTACAGGGTGATTAAGTAATTTGCCTACAACTACAGGCCTGTGAAATGTGGGAAGCAGACTTATTTAGAGTGGTATTTCTCTTTCTTGATGCCCACACTCTCTTTGGAAAAAAGTGAAAACTGAAACTAGATACTAAAAATTGCCTTTGAAAAACTCAATGTTAGTATAAAAACAAGCATACTGTTCATTTGGGCCCTAGTCTGTGCTTCAACACTTTATCTGAATCAGCACACAGGAAATGTGCTAGACATTATGTATCCAAATAAATATTGTTTGCATTATCATAGTCTACTGTCTATATTATACTGTTTATGCTATTATATAAACTTATTATATTGTATTGTTTACATGTTATGTTTATAAAATGCATGTTCAAAGACTTATAGCAAAATAGGGAGGATACAATAGGAACACAAAGAACTGTAATGCAAGCCAGTCTGGCTAAATACTATGAATGTAAAAAACTGTGATGAGAATTTAGAGGAAATTTCAATTCCTGGTAGCTAACAGGGATTAGTTAAAGCTTGTTTTTGAGCCAGGTCTGTAAGAATGGTCAAAATTTAGACAGAGATGGTATGGGCCCCTCAGGTTGCAGGGACAATGTGAACAAAGGGCACAGTCATGAGTGACCCAGTTATCTGCTGACTGGAACAAAGCCTGTGTGTAAAAAGTGGGAGAGGAGATAAAACCGGAAAGCTAAAGTCAGCAGAGAGTAGGAAATGCCTCACTAGGAATACAGACTTTATTCAAGAGGTGACAAGGCTTGCAGCAGGGAAAGCACATGATCAAAGTTAAGTTTTAGGAACATTAATCTGCCAGTGATTGGAGAGTAGACAGAGAGGCCAAAAGCTTGGGAAGAAAGGTTTAGGGAGACAGCAATCTAGGGCAGAACCAAAGTGGGATTGAGAGTGGAGAGGAGACTGATAGAGAGGTATTACAGGAGATTGTCTGTAGGAAACAGTTCTACTGTAATGAAGGAAAGAGGAGGGGAGAAGGGAGCAGAGTGGGGAGAGAGGACCCCGTGCTCCAGGGCAAACAGCGGCATCTCCGGTGGAGATGACGGGAGGGACACTGCGGAGACCAGAGATGCTGCATTTAAGACAGACTGGTTTCAAATAGGAATTTACATGTCCCTTCACTATGTAAGCGGTTACCAAATGCCAACTGTGGAAGGGCAGCCCTCCTGGGATATATCATAATAAGGTATTATATTCCAATCCAGTGCTATAGTAGTCTCCTTCTTCTGAATTCCTGCACATTTAACAGTCTGGACTGTCCACTGGGTATTAGGCACATATGACTGTATTTCTCCCCTAATGTCAAGTTATCAATCAGATCATAAGTGAATTGAGAGCAGGAATCATCTCAGATATTTTTTGCATCTCCCACAGTAACTCATTTAGCATAGGAAAATTCAGGAAAGCTTTAACCGTTAGACTGGGGGATTTTTCATTCTTTTTTCGTCTATGTTAAGGATACATCTTTTCTTAGCCTTGTAGAACAGAAGGATCAGTAACATCTCACATCCAGAACACATGGCCACAGTAAACGGAGCCACAGAAGCTGAGTCTGCATCAGACTGGGAAAAGGAAAGCTGAATGATGGCAAGCGCTAAGAAACTATTCAGGACCCCACCTTCAATAGCGACAGTTTTACAAACAGGAAGAGGCAGCATAGAAATTTTAGCGAAAAAGTACCCGAACAACAAACCCAAAGCAGGAACTAAGATACCCAACAGAAGCACCTCGAGGTTCACTGTTTTCAGAAACACCAATCCCATGCTGAAAGTCAGATAAATCCCTATAAACATTAAAATAAAACTCAGAGGTCTGATGATCCTCTCCAAGAAGTCTGCTTTGTTAGGCAGTCTACGCTTGATGGCTATTCCCACTGACATTGGTGCGAGGATGAAGAGGAGGGTTGACATAATTCTAGAAACAGGAATATGCAGTGTACCTGATAACCCTAAGATTCTACTGTATATGTACGAATTGGTAGGCATCATTACCAGGGCCAGAAATGTTGACGTGCAAGTCATGAGGATGGCCAAAGTGACATCTCCTTCTAGAAGCAGAGCGAAGAGGTAGCCCCCACCACCACCTGGGCACGTGCAGGCGACTATAAATCCAAAAGCCTGGGCCTCAGGCAAGGCCAAAATCTGCGTCAGAAGGAACCCGCAAAATGGCATAAGAAAAAACTGTATAACCGCCCCAAGAACTACCGGCAAAGGTCTCTTCCACACTGTTTCAAACACCTGGAACTCAATCTTGCAACCAAACGCACATTTATTTAACAGTATCATTGGCAGAAAAAGCATTAGGATGTTTCTGTCAATGCGGTTTGATGCCGGGAAAGGGCTGTCTTGTCTTTGTTTGAGCACTCTGACTCGGACATTCTTTATCTCTTCAACGAGCCTTTCGCGCCTACCTTCCAAATCCCACAGCTGAATGGTCAGATTCGTCTCTCCGTCTCCATCTGTCACCAGATTTACAGTAAAGTTGGTCACGTCCGACAAGGTCTTGGTCACATTCACCACTTGGAGCATTTTATCATCTTCCAGTTGCACGAGGAGGTAGCTGGAATTTGGTTGTTTATCTCTGTAACTTGACCTTACAACAATGGTTTCTTCCGACTTTGTGAAAAACAGTACTTCAGTCTTTTCTACGTTCAGCAAACTGAGAAAGGATTTCCTGGCTTCTCCAAGAGTCACAGACGACAAAAGCAGGACAATAAAAAGTTTTCTAATCATTTTAAAAGTTTAAAAAAAATCATACACAAAACTAGTTAAACTGAAGAACATTCTTCATACAGGTGTTTCAGTGATGGTCTGAAGTTAGGTAACAGTTGTTTCTGCTGGATCAAAGTTCAGTAGGAGGGACTATTGTACTATTCAAACAAGTACAGAGCTGTCTAAGGAGTGACACAACCGGTTTAACCCAGTTACGAAACGTAAAAGGCACAGCATTTAACAGGTTCAATTTATCACTGTCAAAACCTAAGCTCTTTCCCCTGACTTCCTCATTTCTGCCACTGGAAAAACAGCCTCTTACCTACCTGAATTTAACACCTTAGTGCCATTGTCTTTGAGTTCTGTTCCCTTCTATGCTAAAAGCAGACAGGATCCAAAAATTTAAATAGATGTTGAGAAGGCCTAAAGTTGAGTACAATTATTTTATTCATCCAGGTCAAAATCAAATAAAAATTTACTAAACGCATGTGCTGGAAGCCTGGGCTAGGAGCAGGGTACACCACAGTAATCAAGCCAGATGACTCTTTTCTCCTGGAGCTTAGTCCTGAAGGCTCTTTATCATTACTTAGGAAACTGTGGAGCCCATAAACTGGGCCTTGCAGCAACCTTAGGCTAATAAGTTTTCCCACAACTCTAAATAGTGATCAAATCAGTTAGGCAAAAACTGAAAGTGTCTGTGGTGTTCTTAGGTAGCAAAACAACTTCTTGGGTGGTGACCAGACAGCTTGGCAACCTAGAGAAAGCACACAGCCGTATCCACGGCCAAAGCAGTCTGGTGAGTGGGCCACTGCTGCTGGACACTTGGACTCTGACCCAGTGGGGCAATGGAGGCCGCTGGGACTAATTCTGAACTCCTCTTCCTTCCTTGTAACACTATTCCTTATTCACAGCTAGGGGCAAAGATATTCAATTGACCCAACTTAGGTCATATGCTTGAAGGAGAAGTATCAGGCTTTTTGGACTTCAATCCATAGACTCACAAATGCTTTCCATTTCCCAGAGAAGAGGAAGGGCTTGTGATGCTAAGCGGGGAAAAAAAAAGACAAAACAACAAAAAACCCATTATAGTTATTTACTGCCGAGCCTACAGGTCTAGTAGTCTCTGATCATACAACCATTTCAGCAGACCCTTCACGATACTGTGTCTCATCCAACAATGACAGTTATGTATTGACTATTTCAGATCATAAAATGTTTGCTCTTCAAAAACTGTCCAAGCAATTTTTATTGGACATTTTTACAAGTTTTTGAAAATTTGATTTATGTAGGTTAATATTTCAAATGCAATACATTATAGTTCATAAATTTTATTTTCATGTATCACATCAAGAAAAACAAGATACAGTGTACTAATACTGAAAATAGCAACTGGAACTGTTTCTGTCATATCTCAATTAAATTCTCAGGGAACTTCCCTGGTTTAAAACGACAAGAACAACAAACATGAAGAACTTGAAACCAAAGCTACCTTTATGTTGTGTGACCAAATATCTTAATTCACAATTATTGTCTCCCAGGTCAAAGAGGTGTGAAATGTAAATTTTACTTTCCTCAGATCCTTCCATCTGCAGCCTCTCCCCTTCTCCTTAAAACTATCCAGAATAAAATCTGACAAAGCTGGGGAAAATCTAGTAGTTCCTTATTCACGTGTATTTACTGGCTGCTTACATGACAACTAAACTCACTTCTATCATCAGGTAGGTTAGATATTTATCTGAGTTTAAAAGTTCTTTCAATTTGTGGGTTTTCTAGTTTTAGTTCTAGTTGCCTGTGAGCAGTGAACACATTCTAAAGGGGAAGGTGGGTACAACCAACCTTAGAATTACATTAAGCAGACTCAAAGCCTTAAAAGAAAGACTGAGAAAGGGGCCGGATTTCAAGAGTCATTTGGGAGTGAGACCCTCGAGGGACTCCCTCTCCTGCCCACAATGGTGTCCTTTCAGAAGACTGCTCAGGCTGCAGCCCCTCCCTGCACCCTGGCTCTATAGCGCCTCCAAGAATGCTGGCACCTGTGTCTTCCAACTAGTCCGCTCAACTATCCGAGATCAGATTTCTGATGACTTAAGTTAAGTCCTTTCCTTCACACTGCTTTCTCTTTTCTAATCATGACAGGACCTCTTCTCTGGTCTCCTTAAGTTTAGCTCAATCTCTGCAGCCTTACTTCCTCTCTTTTCAACCCCCACTGGTATTTTTTCTGGTATATTTAGCTTTTGTTCAATTCATGAGACGTGTTGGTCAGTTTACTATGTGCAAGTAATTATGACAGATGCTAAGGTATTAGTTGGTATTAAAACTTTCTGGTATATGGTGACATATTTAAGGATTATTTTTACTTCTGGTCTCCTGGTTTCTGATAAAAGAGTTACTAGAGTATAATGGCACTTACTATATATTCATTTGGCACTTGCCATACTGTTTTGTATTATAGTTTTAATTATGTATCCATCTCTTCATTGTATCCACCATGGCAGTTAGAATCAAATCCTTACATTGAGAAGGTACTTGAATAACTTGGTTAATAAATGAATGTATAAGCAGCAGATAGAAATCAGAAGTTACCTCCATTCACTGCATGAAAACAGTATGAAGAAAGAATTAGAGATGAAATAAACATTCTGACTTTATTCCCTTAAGTAAACCTAAAGCCACTATCCCTGTCTATTGCAAAGTAGGAAAGGGACAGATAACAAAGAGAAAAAATTTCCATACCTTCTCTATAGTGGTACTTTGTTGCGTATAGATGGAAGACATCAGTCAGGAGCATTAATTTTAGTGTTGGTACAAGGTTGTAACTTTTGGCATGTGTTGTGCTTGGATATATATAAAGGGCCTGTAATAAACTTCAGCTATCCCATCTTCCTTTTTAGTGTAATATATCCAAACTGACAAAATGATGAAGTCAATGGAGGGGGTGTTTATCAGAGATATATCCCAAAGCACTCAGGTGGCAAAAAAATAATTTCAAATAAAACAAAAACAAAAAACCCCTTCCTAGGTCTGAGATTCCTCATCTACAAACTTTGTAGAATGAATGAGATGAACTCTAAGTTTCTATGTTCATGTATACACATCAATTTACACATCATAATGGAGGCAGATATTAAGGCTATAGTTCCCTGCCCCATGAGGCTAGGCTTGGTCATGTGTCTTGCTTAAAGCAAAAGGTCATGTGTCTTATCTTCTAACAGCCATTTCTTTCTTCTACCATAAGAATGGTTCAGATCAGTTCAGTTCAGTCGCTCAGTTGTGTCCAACTCTTTGTGACCCCATGGATTGCAGCACACCTGGCCTCCCTGTCCATCACCAACTCCCAGAGTTTACTCAAACCCATGTCCATTGAGTCGGTAATGCCATCCAGCCAGCTCATCCTCTGTCATCCCCTGCTCCTCCTGCCCTCAATCTCTCCCAGCATCAGGGTCTTTTCCAATAAGTTAGCTCTCTTCATAAGGTGGCCAAAATATTGGAGTTTCAGCTTCAGCATCAGTCCTTCCAATGAAAACCCAGGACTGATCTCCTTTAGGATGGACTGGTTGTATCTCCTTGCAGTCCAAGGAACTCTCAAGAGTCTTCTCCAATACCACAGTTCAAAAACATCAATTCTTCAGTGCTCAGCTTTTTCACAGTCCAACTCTCACATCCATACATGACTGCTGGAAAAACCATAGCCTTGACTAGATGGACATTTGTTGGCAAACTAATGTCTCTGGTTTTTAATATGCTGTTTAGGTTGGTCACAACTTTCCTTCCAAGGAGTAAGCATCTTTTAATTTCATGGCTGCAATCACCATCTGCAGTGATTTTGGAGCCCCCCAAAATAAAGTCTGACACTGTTTCCACATCTATTTCCCATGAAGTGATGGGACCAGATGCCATGATCTTAGTTTTCTGAATGTTGAGCTTTAAGCCAACTTTTTCACTTTCCTCTTTCACTTTCATCAAGAGGCTTTTTAGCTCCTCTTCACTTTCTGCCATAAGGATGGTGTCATCTGCATATCTGAGGTTATTGATATTTCTCCTGGCAATCTTGATTCCAGCTTGTGCTTCTTCCAGCACAGCGTTTCTCATGATGTACTCTGCATATATGTTAAATAAGCAGGGTGACAATATACCGCCTTGACGTTCTCCTTTTCCTATTTGGAACCAGTCTGTTGCTCAATGTCCAGTTCTAACTGTTGCTTCCTGACCTGTATACAGGTTTCTCAAGAGGCAGGTTATGTGGTCTGGTATTCCCATCTCTTTCAGAATTTTCCACAGTTTATTGTGATCCACATAGTCAAAGGCTTTGGCATAGTCAATAAGAATGGTAATGTCCCCCAAAAGGGTCATAGCTTCATCTTAGATTCTGGAGTAAAGATAACACAGAGCAGAGTCACAGCCCATCAAAGCTGACATAACCAAATGAGAACTACACCTTTGTTACTGTAATTACAGCATAAACTAATAAAAGTTAATCAGGTACAAGAATTTGTTAATAACTGGATGTCAGTTAATGGTTACACTTGAAAACACAAAAATTCAAATTCAATTTAATAGAAGACTAATAATGTAAATTATGACATAATGGAATTCAAAAGGAACTTAAAATATATAGTATTTGTAGTAAAAGAAGTTTACTAATGTTGAATTTTTTTCTTGATTTCTGGCTTGAGTCCCTGCATGACTATTCCAAGTAAGAATCAACATTTTTTAAAAACCGGTCTTCATCACTCAGATATTCCAAGATAATATTTCCACCACTGTACAAAGGACAATCCTCCTTAGCAATCCAGGTTTCCAAAATATGATCCAAGGGTAAGGCCTCTCCTGAGACACTGTGACACAACCTCAATTTCTGTTAAGACAGAAATACATCATAAAGCAGTAAATAAACATGCTTTATAGAGCATTCTAAAGCTTTCAATGGAAAGTTATACCCTGTTGTTACCTTAACTGTTAGTCTGTTGTTGTCATTTTTAAGGCTGGCTAAAGAAGCTGCAAAGTCTGTGGCCTTTCCGATGCTCCATCCTCGGCAAAAGAACATGGCTTTCCTCTTCTCTTTGCTCCCCTTAGGTAAGAAAACCTGGAAGTAAATTCTTTCCGTCTGTAAAGATAAAAAGTTAAAATACAGGTTATATACATGCGGTAGACATCTGGTTTTGTCTGGTGACATCTCTTCCTTGCTTCTCCTGGCCAGAGAAGCATTATCCTCTAATGATACAACTTTGGGAAGACAATCATAGAACCCCAGCATCCATCTAAATGTGTGAGCAGAGAACCTAAGTCCCTAGTCTGGATGATCTGTGCAAAAATAGGCATGTGACCTAAATTAGGATAATCATTTCCTGGGATTTTGCATTCAAAACCTGGGGGTAGGGAGGAGCAACATTTTTTTCAGAGGTTTTTTTTTTCAAGTCTTGCTAAATTAAATCCAAAGGTTTCTGCAGTTATCCCCCATGCCTCTCAGCCACTCCTGAACCAATGTGTAAAAGTTTCTTCAAAGGAAAAACAGTGAATCTAACACAGAGAAAGAAGTCAAGAAAACAGATGGCTTCTCTCAACAGCATTTGAGTCCTGGAATTCAGTCATCCTGTGAGACCAGATCAACGCATTACTTTCCATTATATGAGAAAAGAAATGGCCAGTGAGTTTCAGTCAAGTTTCTGTCTCTTACAACTGAAAAATTCCTGATACATATACATTTCTGTTTGCCTGAAAGACCTCAGTACACACTTAAGAGACAGCAGGGCCTTTGAGAAAAAAAGAAACTTTAAAAATCAGAAAAGTATCATGTCAACAAAAGAGAAAAAGTCAGAAATTCAGAGATGGTTCCTCTAGTGTTCTATACCCTATATGCCTCTTACATATTGTATTTTCTTGCAAAATTACAAATGTAAGAAACAAGAATAGAAGCAAGGGTATTTATTTAGCTTCTGAGCTACCCTTCTTTTCTAAAATCACTTAAAAAAAGTACTGGCTTTATAGACCAATTCCTGCTACAATAAATATTTTGGCATAACTGGAAGGTCTCTCAGTTATAGGGAGAGATCACAATTATTTTAAGAAATAATAGATTCAACACAATTTCCATCTCAGCACTAAGAAATTTAGATTTGTTAAAGACCAGTGGAATGCGTTATTACAGATAACAGGAAAAGAAGAAATTATGGGAACTTCAAACTTTGGGACAACTCTGTAACCTCACAGTTCTTGCTCCAGTAACATGGCAATAAAAGTATACATATGAAAAGAGAAATTTTAAAAGATATGCCCTCACCTAAAAGTAGAAAAATAACTATGCCTGAGTATCTAACATGAAACAGAAATGCAGAGTGGCAGCAGGCAGGCTGAGCCATAGGCCCCAGGGCTCAGAAGAGTCGGATTAACAAGAAAAAGCAGGGCCACGGGGTGAGGGGCCCCTGCCTCTGGCCGACTGCCTGAAGGCAGTGGCCAGTGTGGGATGGGCCCTCCAGCAGAGGAGGCTTAGGAAGTCACTGTTGCTGGCCGACTGAGGCTACTGCTCACAAAGCCGACATTCAGGGAGGCACAAGAGCACAGATACAACCTCCTCAGAGGGAACAAAGCCAAAGCCTCCAGCTCAGTAATAGATCTGCAGTAGGCTAAAAATCTCTGCAGAGCAGAAGCAGAAACTGTCAGTCTCAGACTTGGGTTTGGAACAGAGGGCGTGGGTAGGTGGGCCTGTGGAAGAAAAGGCGAGACTTGGGGAGAGGTGAGTGAGACAGGAGAGACACAGAAAGAAACTGCTCCTCAACACAAACATGCTGGAGCTTGAAGCTGAAACTTTGAAACAAATCAAAGCTTAGCTTATTATGGGCAGGAGAAACTAAACTTAAAAAAGACATTTAAAGAGTTATTTAGGATATCTGTGGGTGCTCAGTCACTCAGTTGTGTCTCTTTGTGACCCCACGGACTGTAGCCTGCTGAGCTCCTCTGTCCATGGGATTCTCCAGGCAAGAATATTGGAGCGGGTTGTCATTTCTTCCTCCAGGGAAGCTTCCTGACCCAGGGATCGAACTGGCATTTCTTGTGTTCCCTGAATTGGCAAACAGATTCTTTCACCACTGGGCTACCCAGGAAGCCCCTATTTAGGACAAACAATGAGAAAAATTAAAGAATATTCATAAAAACAGAACAAACAGTTATAAAACCAAAACAGGCAGAAATGAAACATGAAAAGCTATGAAGAACCAATTAGAAATTAAAAAACTTAAAAATACAGTTTCTGAAATAAGAAACCCAAATAAATTTCTATAATATTCAATAAAAAGGTTTAATTGATTGAAAGATGGATTTGAGGCTGTCATCTAGAAGGCAACACAAACAAACATAAAGATAGAAATTATACATCCCCAAAACATGTCCAATAAGAATTTCAGAGAAGAAGAAAAGGAAGCAATGTTCAGAAATAAAACAACAATAATTTTCTAAGGGTAAGGGATCAACAGCTAAAATGCACCTCAAGGTCAAGCTGTGTAACTAAAACAAATCCATACCTAGAAACCTTGCACTGAAACTGTAAAATATAGACAAAAAATCTTAAGTTACAAAACAAGGTATAGATTACCCATAAAGCAACAAGAGTAAGATCTATAGCACATACTTCCCAAACAATAAACAAAAGAGGCCAATGAACAGTTTATTAGAAGAGCTGAGAAAGGCAAATAGACAATCCAGCTCAAGTGAGGGAAAATAAGGGCAGTTTCAGACACAAAAGGTGGAAAAGAGTTTACCACAAAGACCCTTGACGAATGAACTACTAAAGAATGTGCTTGAGCCAAAATAAAAGTACTTTTACTTTAGAGAAGATTTCTCATTTGATATAATTTTTCTCAGTTTCACTGTGTGAAGAGAACATATTTCCCATTAAGGGGAACTTTGCCCATTGTCTCAAGAAATGTGTATTTCAGTAACAACTCTGAAACCCTTTATCTCCTTTAAAGTCCAAAATTTATTCATATTTTTAGATTATGTGAGTAATAAAAACTACCTTACTTTAATTACAGTTTTCTACCCATGATAATACAGGATATGTTTAGAAAGTTTATAAAGGCTGGTTGCCTTTTTTGTTCTCCTGTGTTCAGTGTATGATTTATATTTTTCTTACCATGGGTTACGTTTTTTATTTTCCAAATTGGATAATTTCCTGGAAATGTCTTTCATGTTTTAATAAATTGTTTCAAACTGAAGTTTACCGAAGAATACTTAAAGTGAAAAGCCATCTGATAACTTAAAATCTTGGCTACTTGTTTCAGATTTTATATCATTCTTGTTGAATCTGTACTTCTTTTTTTGGATGTGAAGGTGAACATTCCTGATTTTTATTTGATTTTGTGGAAAAGCCTTGGTATTTCTATTTTAAAAATTCACAGAAGCTTAATATGATATGAAGTTAGCATTCTACTCAGGAAAAAGCATCTTATAGTGTGTGTTTTCAATGTATATTTGTCCTCATCCAAAAAGTTCTTAGTTGATTGTACAAAGTCAACGTATGTTTGATGATTTAAACTCATAAAGTTTTATGTTTTTGAAAAGACAAAAAAAAAAAAAATCAAAAAATATACTGGCAAATTTAAAAAGCAACTGACTTAAAAACAATCATGTACATAAACAAAGTCAATGAGATGGGAGATACTCAACTGCAGAAAACATGTCAAACTCTTGGTCTTATTCAAGAGGATACAATCTCAAGTAACTTTAGATTTTGAGAGAAGAATTGGTATTTAATTATATATGTCAAAAATTTTAAATATAAGCACATGCCTCTTATCACCATTATTACAAAACATTATATTGGAGATTATATATAATATAGTACAAGAAAATGAATTAATTATTGAAAGGTGAAAACTAAAGCTGTTTGTCAATGGGATGTAATTGTATACCTAGGAAATCAAAGGCAAAAACAAAACAACTTCTAAAATAAATATAAGAATTTGATGCTGAGATTGAATACAATGAATATACAGAAATCAAGACCTTTTTTCCTATGTTAACATAAGTTCTGGAAACAGGTACAGGGGAATATTCTGTTCACCAAAGAAAGAAAATCTGTACGATAACTGGAGATGTTTATATGCTCAGTAGCTTCAGTCGTGTCTGACTCTCTGTGACCCTACAGGTTACCGGTAGCCCACCAGGCTCCTCTGCCCGTGGAAGTCTCCAGGCAAGAGTACTGGAGAGGGTCGCCCCTCTTCCAGGGGACCTTCCAAACTCACATTTCCTGCATTGCAGGGGGATTCAACAAGGAATAAGACTTAGATGAAGAAAAATATATAAAATGTTACAGAAGGCAATAAAATATGATCTAAATAAAAGACATAAAGTTTGTAGACAGGAAGATAATGTTATAAAAATGTCATTTCTCTCAAAATTAATACATATCATGTAAAGCAAATTCAGAGAAACCCTCAGGAATGATCCTCAGTCAGGACTTGTTAATAGACGCTGCTGGGAAATTGAGTTTACTTTACCTAACTTTGCAGAAATCATTTGATAATATGAAGGAGTTTTGTATCAATTACTTAGACCTGGTGGGTAAGGAGGGAGCCAGAATCCTCAGCACAAAGAGGACGAGGCCAACAGGGTAAGAAATCCTCCTGAGAATGCAATCAGGCTTCTGTAGGCACTGTTATTCACAGCCTACATCCTTGTGGGAAACAGTGACAGATATAAGAAATTACGTTCTAAGATCAAGCTGTGTTCTTTTTTGCTTTTCATAATGTTTTTTCTCCATTTCTCCATTTTTGCTTTTAAAGAGCCTAAGTCCTTCCACAGTATCTGCTGGAGTCTGTCACTGACAACCTTGTCCCATCATGACAACCACAGAGATCCCAGGATGGATTAAAAAAAAGTGTATATAATAATTGTAAGGTCCATATGGATGAACAAACCAAAAGAGAAAAGAACTGCTCAGACAAAATATGGGAAAATACGGGTGAAACTTACATGATCATATGTTAGAACACTCTATACACTTTTTACATGAAGTCAACTTGGTATTAACATATGAAGAAAAAACAGATAAGGAATTAGAATACGAAATCCAAAAACAAATCTAGTAAAAAATAAATCTTGAATTTAACATGAAGGTGATATTTGGTATTTCAACTTAATAGGACAAAAATTATTTATTTAATAATTAGTGGGCAAAACTAAACAACTGAAAGAAAATATCCTTAGCTCATATAATATGTTAAAGTCAAATTTCAGACCTATTAAAGACAGATGAAAAAAAAAAAAAAAAACTAAAACCCTAAGAAAAACAAACCAGAAATGAAAGAAAAGAGAGACCCTAGAAAAATTTAGAACACTGATATGTCAATAAGGTACATAAGCAAAATCAAGATTGATAGATTTTGAAAAAAAAGTTTCCAAAGCAGACTGATTATAGAAAGGATCAATATCTATTCTATTCCAAGTATTTCCACAGTTGTTGAAGCAAAATAAAAGTGAAATAAAATAACAATGTAAAAGAAAAATGATCACAGGATATGCATGGGCAATTCAGGGAAGAGCATTCACACACGGCCAATGAACATAATAAAAAGATACTTAAACTGAACAATACTCTGGCTACTGAACGCAAGGACACAAAGAGCTGACTTATGAGAAAAGACCCTGAAGCTGGGAAAGATTGAGGGCAGGAGGAGAAGGGGACGACAGAGGATGAGATGGTTGGATGGCATCACCGACTCAATGGACATGAGTTTGAGCAAACTGTGGGAGTTGGTGATGGACAGGGAGGCCTGGTGTGCTGCAGTCCATGTGGTCACAGAGAGTTGGACTTGATTTAGCGACTGAACAACAGCAACCTGAACAATGGTCAAGGAAACCCAAAATTCAACAATTAGAAGATATCTTTTCACAGCCATCAGACTGGAATACATTTAAAAAGATTATATAAACAGTTACTGGACACCATGGGAGAGGAGAGGTATGCTCATGTATGACCACAAGAGGCAGTATACTAAACAGGGCAGGATGGCAGGGTCTGACCAGGTGAGTGATCTTAACAACACTTCAGATTACTCATCTGTGAAATGAGGATAATAATATCATGGGATAGTCCTGAGTATTAGGGGAGATAAAAAACCCGGAGCCACAGACAATGCTTGGCATGATATAATCAGTCAATAAAAGTTCACTATCATAATTACTGATGGTAGAAATGTAAATTGCTGCAAATTCTTTGTAAAGCAGGTTGACAACATCTATAAAGATTTAAAATAGACATACCCTTGGACACAGCAAACATACTCTAGGGAATCTATCTCACAGACACAGGAAATCAGAAACAGGAAACTAGTCACCAAAACTGGAAACAAAGAGAATGTTCATTAACAGGAAAAAGGCGGTGAAACTCATGATACCTTGGATTGTCCATCTTTTGAAGAAAATGATTTAGAACCATACTAGTTCCCTTGGAGGAACTACTGTCAGAAATTTATACAGGAATATATAGAGCTGGAAAAATATATTATCTATCTGAAACCTGCTTTATTTTTATTTATAGCCTTTATCACTATCTGAAAATTGTAGTATACATTAAATAATCATCTCATCCTACTGGAATATAAACTCTATATGGGCAGGGAATTTGTTTTAACAATTTACTGTCATATCCCCAGGGCCTGATTTATAGCAGTTATTCAAAAAAAGTGTTGACTAAATGAATATGATGCCCTTTTAATGAAATAATGATCCTAAAGCACTCTTTATATCTTTGCATACATATACCAGTAGATACTTTCATTTATATAAAATTAGACACTTATATTAATATATACATGGGTATGGATATATAAAAATAACATGTCAATACATACATGTATAAACACACACAAACAATGATGCAGGGGGAAAAGTTCTATCTATAGACCTGCATGCTCTGTGACAAAGTATTAAGTGTGCTGAGAACATGGTTTCTGAGCCAGCCTGCCTGATTCAATTTGCAATTCTCCACTTACTGTGTTACTGCCAAGTTACTTAAACATTTTTGTGCCTCAATTATATCATCTATCAGGCAGAGATAATAGTATATATTTCACAAGCTGCTGCAAGGATTAAATGTGTTAAAAGAGGGCCTGGAACAAAGTAAGTGCTAACAGAAATTTCTGCTATTATGTTTTAAGTCATAAAAAAACTGCACAGTAATGGGAATGACAGTACTGGACACTCTAGAGCAGGCCCCCTCAATTATGTCACTGTGGACACCTCACACTGGACGATGCTTTCCTGTGGGTGCTGCCCTGTGCCCTGCGGGACACTGAGCGGCACGGGAGCATCCCCACGCCCGGGGTGACAAACAAAACTGTCTGCAGACACGGTCACGTCTCCCTGAGGGGCACAACCACCCTCGGTTGAGAACCACTGCTTTAGTGGGATGAACGTGGACACAGGAGGGTGTGTTGGGCTTTTTTCCCTTATATAGTTTTTAAGTTACCCTTGTTAAAAGTATGTAGTATTTCTATAGCTTAAAAATAAGAAATACTTCAAAAAGGAAACATTAAAAAAATTATTAAAAGAAGTTTATAATCAATGGTTTCTAGACCAGCAGAATAGAAAAGAATATAGAAAATTCAATCAATACAAAAGATGACTGGAAAGAAATAAATAATAACAGCAAAAGGATGATCAGAAAAAAAACATAAGATAGAAGAAATATTTAAATGCTTGTGATCATAATAAATATAAATGGTTCAACTCACCTATGAAAAAGAGATATTATCAGATTGGATTAAAAAAACAAAGTCCAGCTACATACAGCTTACAAGAAACACCCTAAAAATAAAACAACACAGAAAAGTTGAATACAAAGGAATACACACATAGTAGTAACTATTCACCAAAAGAAAGGCAGTGAAACATCATCATAAATCAAAACAGATTTAAGGCAAAAAATTCATACAGAAGACATAATGATGAAAAAACTAAATGTACCTGATAATATAGAACTCAGCAAAACTATTAGAATTATAGGAAAAAAATTTGACAAAACCACAGCTATTTTATTGAAAACCATCTGTTTCAGAACCTGATAGATCAAGCTGACCAAAAATTAGTAAGCACACACACACATATACATATGGACAAACAGAATGACTGCACATTAAATAATGAACAGGGCAAAACGTAAGTAATTGCAACATCTGGGTAACCAGTATGAAAACACTCTTTGTACTAGTCTAGAACTTTTCTGTGTTAGAATTGTATTAAAATAAAGTTGCATGCATGTGGGCTAAGTCACTCAGTCACGTCCAACTCTTTGTGATCCCATAGACTGTAGCCCACCAGGCTCTTCTGTCCATGGAGTTTCCCAGGCAAGAATACTGGAGTGGGTTGCCACACTCTCCTTCAGGGGATCTTCCTGACCCAAGGATCGAACTCACATCTCTTATGTCTCCTACAGTGGCAGGTGGAGTCTTTACCACTAGTGCCACACAGGAAACCCAAAATAAAGTCACCTCCGCTAGAAAAAAACACCCAAATAAGTAGGTTGAAAGAGCTCACTATTCAGTGTGAGAAGTTAGAAAAACAACATCAGAGACAATCTAAACAAAGCAGAAAAAGGAAACAATAACAACCAAATCGGTAAAGCAGAAAGCAAAGACCTCAAAAAAAGCAAGATTTGATCCATATGGAAAGAATAAGTTCTCCACTTGCAGAATTTGTAAAAGTTTTGTACACCAAACGGGTTCTCATTATTGCCAGGGCTGTGCCTACAAAAAGGGCAACTGTGCTATGTGTGGAAAAAAGGTTTTGGATACCAAAAACTACAAATGTCTGTTTAGGTGTATTGAAGTTTCTGATTTTCTGTATGATCTTACTTTTGCTTTGGATTTTCAAGGCACAACTTAGATGTTCAAGTTACAACATAACATGTCTTAAGACAATTAAACCAGGGAAGTAGACTGGTATTCTTTCTTTTGCTGTCAAGAAGTTCAGCAGCAATGTAACTAGTTTTCTGCCTTAAGCTTTATTTTCTTTACAAACATCTTATTTAACTGGAGTAAGAAATCTAACAAAAAATATTTTCCTAGTTCTGTATGCACTTTTTAATTTATCATTACTCATATAATTTTTTATTCTTTTTCCCTCTACATTATAGATATTGCAAAAGAAGGAAGCTATTGATACATGGCTTTGAATTTGGCATTCAGACTTGTAATCCTTCCCTCATTCCCTGTTGGTTGTGTAGCTTTAGAATCAACCGTTCCTTAATTAATTGCAGCATCATAGAGCATTTAAATATCTGAGCCCATTGTTGTTTAATAGTTCCTTAAATAAATTATCCCAGACCCAAATTAAAAAAAAAAAAACAATAGAGAAGTCAAGAAAACCAAAACATGATTCTTTGAAAAAACTAAAATGCCAATTAAAAAAGTAAACACAAACCTCTAGCAAGTCTGTTCAAGGGGAAATCAAAGTAAAATTGAAAAATATTGAGAATGACTAGTGAAAGACACAACAGAGATTTGGGAACATAACAATAAGCTGAAAAATCTGTATTAAACAGAAATTTTTAAGAAAAATGTTATTTCCCAACATATATTTCAGAAGACAGATTATCCAAATAAACCAAAGAACTACTTAACACATTAATTAGTATTCAAAATTCTCCCCCTACAAAAGGCAACAAATCTGAAGGTTTTAACAACTATTACCGAACCTTCAAGGACAATATGTATCTATTTCAAAGAATAGAAAAGGGAAAGCTACTCAACTAATTTTTTTTTGCTACTAATGTCAGGACAAAACAGTAAACAACATATTAGTGAACAGTTTAGCAGTACATTTTAAAAAAATTATATACCAGAGTCAAGTGGTTTATCTAAGAATATGTGGGTGATTCACAACAGAAGATGATCAATGTAATTTATTACATTAATAAGGAAAAAAACCTCTATATAATCATCTTACTAGATGGAGGAAAAAAATTATAGCAATATTTAATACCCATTCCTGATATAAATTCCTAGGAATAGAAAAATATTGTTAACCCTTGGAAGGCTACTATCAAAAAATCTATAGCAAATATTGATATTTAGTGATGAAACTTTAGAATTATTTGAACTGAAGTCAGAAACAAGATGGAGACTCCTGCTATCACTTACATTATCTAACATTGTTGCAGAGGTTTCAACCAATAGAGTAACACAAAGAATAATGAGGAGGAGGAAGAGTAATAGAGAGGAAAATTTGAAAACAAAAACAAACACCACACAAAATTATCATTTGCAGAAGATGTGACTGCACGGAAAACTAGACAGGAAATCTACAAAATATGGGAACTATTAGAGTTTATTTGCTAGATAGAAAGACATTATACAACAACCATCAATAACAAAATTAGGGAAATGTTAATTTAAAAAAGCTACCATTTATAACGGCAGCAAAAATTATGAAGAGCCAAAGAAAAAACTTAAGACCCCTAAATGTGTATGATAGGCATTATAGAATGTTATTTAAAGACATAAATAAAGACCCAAATAAGTTGGGATAGACTATGGAGATGAAAAGGAAGAATGAAATTTTAAAGATGTCCACTGTCTTACTTAAAATTGAGCACAATTTCTATCAGAATCACCATTTCACAGAACAAGATGAAGTGATCCTAAAATTTTTACAAAAGAATAAATGGCCAAGAATAGACACAGTTGGAAGCCAAGAATGAGGTGGACAGCCTTGTCCTACTTACTACTGTAAAAGCTACTATGATTAACACAGAACGATATTGACGGAGAGAGACAGACCAAAGGAACAGAACTGAGATCCCCAGACCAGTCCCACATATGCAGAACAATCTGGTGTGTAACAGAAGCGACATTACAAAGATGAACTCTTCACTTTCTTATGTTGTGACAATCAGGAACCTGTTGGGTGAGAGAGGGAGGAATAAATCTCTACCTCTACTTACAATTAAGTTCCAGATGGAATAAAAAGCTAAACAAAAAAATGCAATAAAACTTTTAAAGGAAAATGTAAGTAAAAAACTCATTTTAAGAATTACAATCCTAAAGAAATCATTAATAGATATGAATGCATTAAAATTTAAAAAGTCTGGATCACTAAAGAGATCAAAACCAAAGTAAACACAAGCTATAGACTGAGAGAAGACACATGCAACATATGTAATCAAGAAAGATCAGAACTTAGAATATACAGACTCTTATAAACCTTTTTAAAAGTTCCAAAACACCTAGCAGATGATATGCATGCACAAAGGATGTGAACAAATAATTCACAAGAGAAAGTCAAAGAGCCAATAAATGTATGCAAAGTAGCTGAGCCTCACTAATCACAGGGAAAGTCAACTGTAAACCTCAGTGATGTACCATTTCAATCTGTCAGACTGGTGATAATGAAGAATGCCCAACACTGGCAAGAAACTCAGACGCTGCAAGGAGACAAATCAGCACAATTACTGACAATAAAAAACGGACGTATCTAATAAAGCCAAAGATGAGCAAACCCCACTCTCCAGTTTTCTATTTCTAGGTATGTTCCCTGGAATAGCATGTTTCATTTTAATGGTCTCAATCCTGCAGGGGCTATAAAGTCAACAGTCTTTAAATAGAATAAAAAACATCAGAGTAGATACACATCCTTGTAAGGCTAGATAGCACTTACTGGAGCTGTGTTAAGGTGTGTATGTGGGTATATAGGTACTGGAGGTTACAGAAAATACAGGTGACAATATGGGGTTTGAAAGAAACTGCCTTAGAGAAATGTTCCCCTGTGTACACAGGGTGCTCACTGTTGAACTGTTTATAACAGCAAACAACTTGGAAAAGAAATCTGAATCGTGTTCACCAAGAGAATAGATAAGCTGTGGTATATACATACTATAGAAAAATGTGAGCTATCAAAATGAATGAAAGAGAATAAACATATCAGCACGGATATATGTTTTAAAAAAATGATACTAAGGGTAAAATAAAAAAGTTGAAGAAGGATACATATGGCTTTCTGCCATTTCTATAACGTAAAAAAAACTCGTAAGACTATTATTTATGCAGGCTTATACCTTGTAATATTTGAAATGATACATATTGAGTTCAGGTTTTGTTGTTACTAATGAAAGGGAAGCGTACAAAGGGGGCTCCAATTGTATTTGGAACTTTTTTGTTTCCTAAATATCTAAAACCAACCTGTGGCAATGATTTATCTCCAGTAGCATGCATCTTTAATTTCATTAGTGCTACCTTTGCAGCTGTTTCACTATTTTTTGCACCTTTCCGTCGTTTACTTGCTGTCTCTCCTGTCTTGGAATCTAAGAAGCAAGCATAAGGATATAAGCAAATAGGAACTTGCACATTTTTCAAAGTTTTATTATTACTAACTGTGGCCTTGAAACATACATAAATTATATATACTAGAGATATATGGAGACCACATTCACTTTTTAGATATTATTTATAAGAACAATGGAAAAATACCACTGAGTGGATGTAAGTGAGCCACACACTAAAATACTTAAGTTATATGTGCTTTCTGACTTAAATCTATTTAATCCAAAGCAATCACTAGCACTTCTGCAGAGAAGTGTTGCAGAAGATTTTTACTTAATTAATAGAATTTAAATTACTATTCTTAATATAAAATGAAAATTCAGTTGAGTATGCTGGCAGTGAGACTGGTCAACGTCACAGATATATTCTTTCCACATATGTCAGATTATCAGCAGCATTCACAGGACAGCTGACTAGGCTTAAACTTCGGTCTTTTTTTTTTTTTTGGTCTTTTTTTTTTTAAAGGAATCTTTCTCTCTCACTTTTTTAAAGGGTTTTTTTTTATAATTTTACATTTTATTTTTTAATTTAAATTTTACTTATTTATTTTTGGCTGTGCTGGGTTTTCACTGCTGCACGCGGGCTTTCTCTAGTCGTGGTGAGTGAGGCTCCTCCCTAGGTGCGGTGTTCAGGCTTCTCTTGAGGAACATGGACTCCAGGGCACACGGCCTTGGCTGCCCCACAGCATGTGGGATCTTCTCGCATCAGGGATTAAACCTGTGTCCCCTGCATTAGCAGGTGGATTCTTAATCACTGGACCACCAGGGAAGTCCTAACTTTAGTCTTGAAGAATGTAAACCACTACTTCAGCCTCATGAATGTAATTTCTAGCCAAGATGGTTAACCATCTGATACAAGTGGTCCAGCAAAAGAGAATACCTGCCGGATATTTCTATGGAATTTCCAAATCCCCATTTGCTAGTAAGACTTGTGAAACATACTGTCACAAGAATGTCCTCAAAATCTACAGCAAGTCATAACCATCAGGGCGGCTAACACCTTCCATGACTGGCAAGCTGACACAAGCAGGGCTCGGGAACTCATGAGTATACAGCAGTAAGTAAACATCAGACACGCTGTCCAGATACTTGCCAATAACGTCTTTGACGAGTTTCTGAGAGGCAGCCATACGAGGCCTAGGGATTTCCAGTTTTTCACAGTTGTGATCTGACTGATGACGGTGTCTGCGAGCAACAAAAGAGTGACACTGGTTCATGTGCTTGCATGTGACTTAAACAGACACACAGTTTGAATGGTCATAGGGGTCACCTCAAGCAGAAGTTCTTCTCACAGTAAGGACACATTATGGGCACAAGCTCTCTCTCAGCACAGTCCCTGAAAGAGCACGGGTGAGATATATGGGTGTCTGACTTCGGTCTCTCGTTGAGGACAGTCACCTGAAAAGGGAGAAGGGGGGCATGGAATCATATTTCACATTAAAAGCAAATCAACAAATCTATTCTAGATATCCAGAGCATTTTTGCTTCAACTTTTAAAAGCAACCCACACAATCTTGCATAGATTATTATAACTGTGTGCAGAATGATTACTGTGCTGACTGCTCTACATTTTCAAAATCTCCTTACTGTGGTGTGTCTTCTAAGTCAGGTTAAAATGACTACTCTGTCATTCTCCATAAGTTTAGTCTTCTACTTTGTAACATACTACACAAGGTACCAATAATAGCTCAGTTGGTGAAAAGTCCTCCTGCAATGCAGGAGACCCCAGTTCGATTTCTGGGTCAGGAAGATCCCCTGGAGAAGGGATAGACTACCCCCTCCAGTATTCCTGGGCTTCCCTGGTGGCTCAGCTGGTAAAAAATCTGCCTGCAATGCGGGAGACCTGGGTTTGATCCCTGGGTTGGAAAGATCCCCTGGAGAAGGGCAAGGCTACCCACTCCAGTATCCTGGCCTGGAGAATTCCATGGACTGTATATAGACCACGGGGTCGCAGAGTCAGACACAACTAGAGTGACTTTCACAGACGAGGAAATCAGCCCATCACTCCTCAAATGATAAGTCATATCCACTTTCCACACTGATTTTAGAGGCTTAAATATATGTAAAAGAACACTTAAAATTATATTTTCCCATGATACAGTTAAAAACAGTTTTCACAACGATACAATACTCTCTGTGTGTATGCTCAGCTGGTTCCAGTCTTTGCAACTTCAGGGACTGGGGATTGCCAGGCTCCTGTCCAATGGACTTCCCAGGCAAGATTACTGAAGTAAGTTGCCATTTCCTTCTCCAGAGAATCTTCCTAACCCAGGGATAGAACCCACACCTCTTACATCTTCTGCATTGTCAGGCAGATTCTTTGCCACTAGTGCCACCTACTGTATTACTAGCAAATATTATACCAGAGGAAAAAGATTTTATGAAATTAAAAAAAAAAATCCAGATCACTTAGGCTATTTTAAGTACTAAGTAACCAGATTTCTAGAATTAAATGAACTTAGTTGACCCTTGAACAACTCAGGAGTTAGGGTACAAACTCTCCACACTGTTAAAAATCCAAGTCTGTCTTCACAGGTAGCTTTCCAAACCGGCAGTTCTGTGTCTGCAGGTTCAATGCTTTGTGCAGCACATATTTAGAGAAAAAAAAAGATCCACGTTTGAGGGGACACACACAGTTCAAACCTGTATCATTCAAGGGTCAATGGTAATTGCTTGAAATCCATGAACAAAGGGTATCCTCTATAAAAACAGAGTTACATCTCATCGGAATTAATTTCTTAACCATTTTCCCAAATTTGTTTCAATGGTCTAAAGGTAGAAGATTTTTATTTCACTATTTAATTAATAAGATCTAACTGAGAGACATTCTATGAGACATTCATAGAAAGCAAATTATATCACAAGAAAAAAGAAAGCACAGAGATTTATAAGCTACATGAGAAATACTGTTTACTATATGACTCTGAGTATTTCTCTCCAGTTAATCCTGAATAATACCAATGTTAATTAACTTTTATTTCCCTCAAATCACCAAAACTTCAGAGGGCCAGATTTTGACTGAAGCTCATTTAATCTTAATTTTTATAATTGAGAGAACAGAGGTAAAAATTCTTGGTAAAGTGTCTGGTAAATGGTGGGAAGGAATAAATATTAATTGCAAAATGGGAGGCAAATGTTTCTTTCCAAATGGAGTGAATTCAGTTTAACTTACTGCTGATCTCTGACTCAAAGGAGGTAGAGCAACTTCTCTGATTACAAATTCAAGAAAATTAATTAGGCTCAGCTTTCTCTTTATTTCCTAAGAGGCCTAACCTGGTGCAACACTGCTGTGACGGGTGGCAAATCCACTGAATTCTGGATTTTCTTTGAAGATCTTTTTGGCTCTACATTAAGTTTCATCATTCAACTTATTCTTTACCAGTCACAAAGATGATATTTTGGCTTTTATCTAACAGGTCTTTTTAATCTCTTGATGTGGGCAGAATTATGGTAGGGACTTTGCTGGACTACAGGTTTGCTCCTGATGATCTAAGGCTGATGGAGTCAGCACAATTTATCACCACAGAATCCTAACCCCAGGCACCGGTGAAAACGAACACGACAGTGAAGCAAACTGGAGGCAGCATACGATGAGGATGTCAATTCCATTACACAGTTATAAATACAGAGCCTGAAGCTAAAAGTGGGCTATCCACACAGAACGGTAGTATAAAGGAAAGATAATTATAAGAATAAAAATTTATAAATACCAAGTAGACGAGTTTATTTTTAAAACAAATTGAGAAAAAATATAAAGTAACAGCCTCTTATAAATCAATTTAGTATGCCAAATTTTAATCTGCAGTACCCTGGTACTAAATTGAATTAAGACTTCCCTGGTAATACAGTGGACAGCAGTTCGCCTGCCAGTGCAGGGGACATGTGTTCGATCCTTGGTCCAGAAAGATCCCACCTGCCATGGAGCAACTGAAGCTCATGGGCCACAGCTACTGGAGCCTGCATGTTCTGGGGCCCAGGAGTCACAGTTACTGAAGCCCATGAGCCCGAGTCTGAATGCCGCACCCACTGAACCCCAGTGCCTAGAGCCCACACTCTGCAATTGGAGAAGAGTCCCCATTCTCTGCAACTAGAGAAGGCCCGTAAGCAGCAATGAAGACACAGCACAACCAAAATAAATAGATAAACAGAATCAAATTCTGAAATACAAACATGTTTCACTAGGAGATATTAACATACCTCAGGACAGCTATGGGACTCTCTGCTCCTGTGTTCAAGGCTTAAATAACAACAAAGAAAAGTATTTATTTAAATGTAATCAAATAATGTACTTAAAGATAACTGCAGAAATTTGAGCTATTTAATGGTTAGATCCTTAAGATTAATTATACTCACACCACATTAACAACTCTGCATATAAGAATAAGCTGAAAAGACAAATAAAAGACAGAGCACCCGTAGTCTCAAAAGTTTTAAAACCCAACTACTGTTCAAATTCAATGTGAGTACAAATAATTCACCTCTCAATTCCCTTTTTACTTTGAGTGTTTTAAGGTGTGTGAAAACACAGACTCTTTTGATTCCTTTTATTTCTCAAAAATAACCAATAATAGTGTCAAAGGAGTATTCTAGTTCTGAATGACTTAAAAATATGTACTATTTTTATTTCTAATAAGTCTTTCTGAAATACTGTCTGTATTCTTTCAGTGCTCTATTAAATAAATTAAATGCCTGATACTTGAAAGTTTAATTGAAAATACATCCAAAATTCTTATTTGTTCCCAGATTTTACATTGCATGTAATGTATGCACAAAGTAAGAAATATATAGGATGGGCTCTTTTCATTGTATTAATAAAAATAAAAACTAATAATCATAGTTGGATTTTTAAAATCATATTCTTTATATTATGGATATATTCTCCTTGTGATTAATATACATTACTTTTATATAAAAGTCACACACATAACTATACAAAGTTTAAAGACTAGCCACATATATGCACAAATAACCAGAGCCTATGACTAATCTATTTTTTCCTCAGGTGATTATTCTAGTGAATATCAAATATCAATGGCTAAAGTACAAACTATTTTAAATCATTCTGCTTTTTAGAAATAAATCTCTTGGACTTCCCTGGTGGTCCAGTGGTTAAGAAGCCTCCTTCCTGCCAGTGCAGTGGACACAGGTTTGATCCCTGGTCCGGGAAGATCCCACATGCTGCACAGCAGCTAAGCCTATGCACCACAGCTACTGAAACACCCTAGAGCCCAGGCTCAACCCAACTAGAGAAAGCCCAATCATAGCAACGAAGCCACAGCACAATCAAAAAATAAATAAAAAAGCAAATTAAAAAAAAAGAAATAAATCTCATATTGTAAACAATAAAATTACTGCCAAATCCTGCATAAAACTTTAACTTACCAAAATACTCCTGAACATCCATCACATACAAATGGAAGAAAATCTAAAATAAAGGGAAAATGTTATATGTTCTGGTCAGTAACTGATTTTGATTTAGGTTTCTTAAGTAAAAAATAATCAAGTACTGAACTGTGGCTACAGGAAAACCTTCCTTCTGAACAATATCCTAGTGCAGCAAGTAGTGGTTAAACAAAAGCCATCACAACCTCAAGTACTCTGAGAGTAACCAGATTATCAGGAGATAAATATTACTTGCAGTGACAAACTAAATCAGAAAAAAACAAGTCCTAGGAGTGTTTTTCCCAGGTTTACCAGATGCTGCTTCTGAGGACCATATATCACAAAAATTCTGCATTTGAAGTGACAATCTTGGATTTCAATTTTGATTGCGCTGCTTACTAATCCAGCAATGCTAGGCAAGTTACTTAAAGGCAGAGCTTTGGGTTTTACGTATACACACACACACACACACACACAGAATATATACATAGTTCTTGATACAGTATATGGCATAGTGCATGTCTATGTATACAAAATCAAACCATGGTGTCAGGTAATATGGACAAAACCAGGGTATAAGTGCACTGCGCCTGTGTGCACCTGCGTGTGTGTACCTCTGTGTGTGTCCATGCCTGTGTTATGTGCCGCACTTACTTCATAGGGTGATTGTAAAAACTAAATGAGATGTGTAAGAGATAAGAATAGTAAGATGAAAACTGTAATTAGTGAGAATAATCACAACAATTCACTTGTTTTGAATATACTAAAACTCTGAGAAAAATCCTGGGGTGACTAGGTAGAGACATGTTCAAAGATATTCCAGAAATTAAACAGACAGATTGAGCGCGTAAAATTTAGTCCTGAACTGTTCCTTTCCTTGCTGTTAAGGAACAATTAAGTCAGGGCTAAGCAACAATTAAGTCAGGAAGTGAATTTTTGGAAAGCACATTAAAGTATCTGTTTTTAGATGTGGCAATTGACCACAAATCACTGAATATAATCATTAATTCTCCAATCTGTTTTCAATGTACCTCATAATAAATTACAGTACACAGACAAGTGAGGCTGGATATATCTAATCACACTGCCTTTACAAAATGAAAACAGGAAGTACTGCACTTGAGAGAAAGCCACTATTACTCTAAAAGATCTCATCCTACAGGGTATCCTAACCCAAAAGAAAAAAGAGGTCCTATTTTAACCCAGGGCTTCCCTGTAGGTGTTAGTGGTAAAGAGCCTGCCTGCTAATGCAGGAGATGTAAAAGACGCAAGTTCAATCCCTGGGTTGGGAAGATCCCTGGAGGAGGGCATGGCAACCCACTCCAGTATTCTTGCCTGGAGACTCCCATGGACTGAGGAAGCTGGAGGGCTACTGTCCACAGGGTCACAAAGAATCAGGCATCAGAAGCAGAAAGAAGTGACTAACACATGCACAGTAACCCAAAGGGACCCTTGGCGACTTGCTGCTTGTGGGACAAGAGGACTCTAATAAAGTTCTTCCCTCACCTGAGAAATGAGCTTAATGCACTGTCACTATTGTCCTGAAAGCATGATACTGTAAGCATCTGTTCCATACCAAGTATGTAGATATACATTTGTCAAAAAGAGAAGAAAACTGAAATATACATCACTCTGCAAAACCTGTTTGTCTCTTTAAAATGGGGAAAATGTACATGCCTGCTACTTTTAGAGACTTTGGTTACCAACTAAGTATCAGACGCAAACTAAGAGGACCCAGGGGTAAGAGTTAAGATTAAGGTAATTTCCTAACACTTGACACCATTCTTCTATTCATCCAGAAGCTAAATGAAATTTAGTACACTCACAATATCCTCTAAATCTTAACTGCTCTCCACTAGAGTCTGCGAGAAATCTGAACTCCAAAAGAGCCAGACCCTGGCTTCATTTCAGTGCTTACACTTTAAGAGACACTTGAAGTTGGAAACGAAGATTAACTATGTAACAGATGGTATCATGGACTTGATAATCAGGTATACCAGAATGACACAACTTACGGTCAAAACCCAATCAGCTAAGCTTCCCTATGAGTCTGCAAGGAAACATCGGTCCTTGCCTGCTGAAGGATGGCGGAGGACGACAGTCAGTGGTGAAAGCTACAAATCGGAGTCCTGTAAGTAACAAGAACCTCGTAGGGATTGTGCCCTTTAGCCCATCGTCCACAACAGGTCATCACTGACCAACTGGGAGCACTCCCTCTAATTCTGAGCTAGACTCCAGAGCACTTCTCAACAGTGACAGGGTACCCGCTACCAAAGACTGAAGCTGCAATGGGAGAGAAAACTTGTTTGGCCCCGAGATGTGTAACAGCACGAGGCAGATGTGACAGCACCCATTTGGAGTGCAAGCCAGGTACCAGAGACAGATGGCATTCTGTGTGGCTCTCGGTTTCAGGACTTGCCTGCTGCAATTCCTAAGGCCTGTGCCACACGCTCACTGGCCACGAGCATGGACTCCGTGTCACAAGGTCTCTCGGTTCAGCAGAGACAACACATCACCTGACTAAAGCTCTAAAACGCAGCGAACTACCCTGAGAGCTTTTCTGTGGAAATGGCCATATCTTAGACCCTTACGTGGGCCAGAAGCAAAGCAGGTGCTCGGTAAGCGTTTACTGAGTCAGAGACAGAACCAAAGAAGACAGAGCTGAGAGAGCAGAGACGCTCCCAAGGCAAGGCTCAGGACCTTCTCACTGGAAGTCCGTCCCCTGAGCAGCCAACAAAAACGAGGCTCAAAGCTGACCCAGCCCATCCTTCCCTGACAGACAACGGAAGGGCTGCGGACGAGGACCCAGGTCGCCGCGGCGGGCCGGGGGACCCTCCCGGTTCCCACACCGAAACGCGCTCCATCCCGGGCTCGTCAGACAGCGGCGGGCGTGCGCGGCTCCTCGGCGAGGCGGCCTCGGAAACCGGAGCGGGCGCTGCCGGTTGTGCTTCCAGGAGTCGCGCAGGCCCCTCAGGGGGACAAGCAGCTCCCAGGCCCCAGGGCCACCAGAAGGGCTCCGACCCGGCCAACTGAGGGGCCCGTGGGACACGCCCTGCCCCTCAGCTTCCGCCCCACGCCGTCGCCCTCACGCCCCGCCGCCCCGGAGGCAGAGCGCGGCCAGGACCCCCGAGGCCGGGTCTGGGGCGCCGCATCACCTAGCCGCCGGCAGCGTTCCACCTGGCAGTGCTGCCC
>CM035278.1:76045107-76072877 GCA_020226075.1 Hydropotes inermis | reverse complement strand
TGTGTGTGGTTCAATTCCTGACTCATCCTACACCAGTGTTACTTGATGATGTAAGTACTCCTTGCAAGAGAATCAGGGTTTTTAAAATGTAAACGTTTGTTTGTTTAACGTTCCGGCAGGCAAAAAGCCTCTAGCTCTTGAAGTCCTGAGGGGCCGCCTATGGCCACTCAGTTGCGAGAGCACAGACTCATTTAACACACATCCTGAAGAAAGCTTGTGGTCATTCCATGGGGAGGTAGGAAGCTTCATGTGCTTGATGAGTCACTCCAAAGGTACTGAGAAGAGACAGGCTCTTCTAGGTGGAGTTAAATGGATGCCATGCCACTGACATGACGCCACACGACTCAGAGAGGATGAATGACAAAGCTGTGCTAAGGACAAGAACTGTAAAAGTATCCAACGCGTCATATATAACTTTGAATATTTCCCAACAAATATTCATTGAGGAAGGGGGAGTGTGGATTGGGAAACAGGTATCCTTACTTCAAGGTTTGCTCTTCAAAAATCTGTTTAAAATGTTCATCTCAGGCTTGTTTGGGTCTGGAGAAAAACTAGATTTTAGAACTGGAAGTAGCAGAAGATATCTAGCTATCCCAGCTTTTTTTTTTTTTTTGGAAGATAGATAAGCAGGTTCAGAGAAATTCTTTTTGTGTGTGAATTTTTTTTAAAATTTTAATTGGAGGCTAATTACTTTACAATATTCTGGTGGTTTTTGCCATACATTCGCATGAGTCAGCCATGGGTGTACACGTGTTCCCCATCTTGAACCCCCCACCCTCCTCCCTCCCCATCCCATCCCTCAGGGTCATCCCAGTGCACCAGCCCTGAGCACCCTATATCATGCATCACAGGTTCAGAGAAATTAAATGATTTGCCCAAGTTAGTGGAAGAGTTTGGACTAAAATCCAAGTGTCAACAGCTTCCAGTATTTTGAAGAATCAGTGGCTTGGAGGAGATTGGTGATTTAGTCACTAAGTTGTGTCTGGCTCTTTTGACCCCATTAACTGTAACCTACCAGGCTCCTCTGTCCACGGTATTTCCCAGGCAAAAGTATTGGAGTGGGTTGCTGTTTCTTTCTCCAGGGGATCTTCCCGATACAGGAATCAAAGCCCCATCTCCTGCATTGCAGGCGAATTCTTCACCCACTGAGCCACAGGGAATCCCAGCTTGAGAGAAGTGATAAATTGGGAGACTGGGATGACATGCTCATTACTATGTATAAAGGAGATAACTAGTCAGAACCTACTGAATAGCACAGGGAACTTTACTCAATACTCTTTAATGGCCTATATGGGAAAAGAACCTAAAAAAAGAGTGGATATATGTATAACTGATTCACTTTGCTGTATTCAGTTCAGGTCAGCCTCTGTCATGGCCGACTCTTTGTGACCTCATGAACCACAGCACGCCAGGCCTCCCTGTCCATCACCAACTCCCAGAGTTTACTCAAACTCATGTCCATTGTGTCAGTGATGCCACCCAACCATCTCATCCTCTGTTGTCCCCTTCTCCTCCTGCCCCCAATCCCTCCCAGCTTCAGGGTCTTTTCCAATTAGTCAACTCTTCGCATGAGGTGGCCAAAGTACTGGAGTTTCAGCTTTAGCATCAGTCCTTCCAATGAACACTCAGGACTGATCTCCTTTAGGATGGACTGGTTGGATCTCCTTGCAGTCCAAGGAACTCAAGAGTCTTCTCCAACACCACAGTTCAAAAGCATCAGTTCTTAGGAACTCCGCTTTCTTTATAGCCCAACTCTCACATCCGTACATGACTACTGAAAAAACCATAGCCTTGATTAGACAGACCTTTGTTGGCAAAGTAATGTCTCTGCTTTTAAATATGCTGTCTAGGTTGGTCATAACTTTCCTTCCAAGGAGCAGCATTTTTTAATTTCATGGCTGCAGTCACCATCTGCAGTGATTTTGGAGCCCAGAAAAATAAAGTCAGCCACTGTTTCCACTGTTTCCCCATCTATTTGCCATGAAGTGATGGGACCGGATGCCATGATCTTAGTTTTCTGAACATTGAGCTTTAAGCCAACTTTTTCACTCTCTTCTTTCACTTTCATCAAGAGGCTCTTTAGTTCTTTATTTTCTGCCATAAGGATGGTGTCATCTGCATATCTGAGGTTATTGATATTTCTCCCGGCAATCTTGATTCCAGCTTGTGCTTCCTCCAGCCCAGCATTTCTCATGATGTACTCTGCATATAAGTTAGATAAGCAGGGTGACAATATACAGCCTTGAAGTACTTCTTTTCTTATTTTGAACCAGTCTGTTGCTCCATGTCCAGTTCTAACTGTTGCTTCCTGACCTGCATATAGGTTTCTCAAGAGGCAGGTCATGTGGTCTGGTATTCCCATCTCTTTCAGAATTTTCCACAGTTTATTGTGATCCACATAGTCAAAGGCTTTGGCATAGTCAATAAAGCAGAAATAGATGTTTTTTCTGGAACTCTCTTGCTTTTTCAATGATCCAGCGGATGTTGGCAATTTGATCTCTGGTTCCTCTGCCTTTTCTAAAACCAGCTTGAACATAGCAGAAGGTAAAACAATATTGTAAATCAACTATATTCCAATAAAAAAATAAAGAAATTAAAAATTAAAAACCAGTGGCTTATCTAGATCTTTGTATGTTTCTTTATCTGATAGCATTAACCAAGGGCAGATTTTCTAGAATTTTACTGTTAAATGTTCTAGATAGGTGGCAAATATTTATCAGTGCAATAAAAATGGAAATGTGTTTGTTCTTTCAGTTCTCTAGTGTGGGAGTATAGGAAGCATTAGGTGGTTTCACAAGCTGGAGAACATTTATACCAAAGAAGTTCTCACACTGTTGTGAAAGTTCTAGGACCCACCACAGATTTCTCAACCTGGGGATCCAGCAAAGGGACTGAGAACCTCCAGGAAATTTGACTTTGAAGGCCGGTGGGATTTGTTACAGAACTTTCACAGGACTGGGGAAGCAGACTCTTGGAGGGCACAGACAAAACCTTGTGACCCACCAGGAGACTGAGCCGGACTTGCTGTGAGTGCCCAGGAGCCTCTGGCAGAGGCGTGGGTCAGTGGTGGCCTGCTGTGGGGTCAGGGTACTGAATGCAACAGTCTCGGCACAAGTCCTCTGGAAGAAGGTCGCCATTAGGTGGTGAGGATAGCCAAGATCACAGTTGCTAACTCTTCCAACCCATTTAGTCTCTGCTGATTCCTCATCTTGTTGCTGTTTAGTTGCTAAGTCGTGTCCTCCTCTTTTGAGTCCCCGTGGACTGCAGCCCGCCAGGCTCCTCTGTCCATGGGGTTTCCCAGGCAAGAGCACTGGAGTGGGTGGCCATTCCCTTCCCCAGAGGATCTTCCCGCCCCGGGACGGAGCCTGCATCTCCTGCGTCCCCTGCACAGGCAGGTGGGCTCTTTATCGCAGAGCCTCCTGGGAAAGATTTCTGTGAGTGCTGCTCAAACATGCCCATTTCCCCGTCATTTTGTGCTTGGACCACTTATCAATTTACATCCTCGTACTAGTGAAACCCCCATGGTGCCAGTGACTTCTACAAGCATATTCTCTGCCTTGAGAACTTCCTCCCAAATTGGAGGTTTCTCCTTCCGTGTTTCTAAGTCTAAAATGGAATGCTTTCTTACCATAGCATCTGCTCCCTAACAAAGGCACTCTGCCACATGAGAAGCCTTGGATTCATTCTCCACCTCTCCTTTCTCACTTCTCTCATAAAAGTAGCCATTAAGCACTCTCAATTATTTCTCAAAAATGTCTCTCAAACCTGTACTTTTCCATTTCTTGAATTATTTCCTCCCCCCAAACTCACTTCCTTGCCTAAGATCTTCCATTGGCTCTCCATTATTCACAAGATTTTTTAGCTTAGTAAGAACAAACTTTACCGGGAAAGCTTTTCACAATTTCCAGCCTCAGTAACAACCACGTCCTCTCAGGCGCCCTATTCCCCAGTCGTTTTCATAATATACCTCCTGGCTCTTTCAGATGTTCATAGTTTTACACATGCCTTTCCTTTACCCTTAAAGGTCCTCTATACCAGAGTTTTCTAAACCTTCTTGAGAATAAGAATCAGGTAAAGTGCTTGTCAGTAAATATAGCCACTCACACCTTTTCTGGGGTCTTGTTTACAGGGTCTAGGATGGGTTCTGGGAAGTTATGTTTTTAACAAGTGCCCTCACTGTCATTCTTATCATTGGACCAGTTTAGCAAACAGGTTTCACTCTTACTCCACCTTCAGAGTGTAATGCTTTTAACCTTTCACCTGGGAAAGACTTCTGAATGCACAGGCAAAAATTCAGTCCTCTAGGACATTAGCCATCTACTATAGTAAGTGGGACTTGAAACATATTTTTCTTACTAACACTAACCAGGCAAAATTATGATTTACCTGGCCAAAAACAAACAAACTTCTGTGGCTTCTATTAGCTATAAAATAAAATCTGCACTTAAGTCGATTTAGCAAGTCCTTTGAGTATCTATTATTTATCAAATACGATGCTAGGTTTGATATAGAATTGATTAAGACCCGATCTCAAGGAGCTCACATGATCTAGGAAGGAATGACTCTGCTTGGCATTTAAAGTCGTTCAAGTCTTGGCCCAACCCATCTTTCTCTTCCGTTTGTCTCCCAGGGCCTCTTCACATCAGAGTCTCAGGCCCTTCAGCCTTGGTGTTCTTATCCCTGGCATGCTCTTCCCTCCCGTTTGGTCTGGCTCATTTCCGCTTTTCCCTACATTCTCCTTAGCAAAGTCCCCTTTGTTCTTCCTGTCTAGGGCAAATCCTGCTTTTGTAACATTCACCTTGTATCCCCTCCAAAGTATCTGTCCCCGGTTTGATTTTCTATTTGTTTATGCAATTATTTGATTAGAGTTTGTCTTCCCCTCTGTCCTGGAAGCTCCATGAGGACAGGGGGCTCTGTTGTGGTTATACAGATGTTTCCTGTATAACTGTTTGTTAATCTGTCTCTATGTGTTTATGTAACATTCAGTAGCTTTGTTGTATCCCTAACACTTATCTTGCACAATATATTCAAAATCAAATCTTGAATATTTATTCAAACCTAACAATACTGGAGAAGACTCTTGAGGGCCCCTTGGACTGCAAGGAGATCCAACCAGTCCATCCTAAAGGGAATCAGTCCTAAATATTCACTGGAAAGACTGCTAAAGCTGAAGCTTCAACATTTGGGCCACCTGATGTGAAGGACTTCATTGGAAAAGACCCTGATGCTGGGAAAGATTGAAGGCTGGAGGAGAAGGGAATGACAGAGGATGAGCTGGTTGCATGACATCACTGACCCAATGGACACGAGTTTGAGCAAGCTCCGGGAGTTGGTGACAGACAGGGAGGCCTGGTGTGCTGCAGTCCATGGGGCCACAGAGAGTCAGACATGACTGAGCGACTGAACTGAACTGAACAATAATAACAGCTAAAATTTTGGATTATGTTATTATGTACCAGGCACTTAAGTGAATCATTTAATCTTTAAAATGACACTTTAAGATATATGCTATTACTACCCCCACTTCATAGAATGGCTTAAAAAATTACCCACCTCCTGCTTTCCCATCCCTAGCACCTAAAACTACTGCCCTTCTCTGTCTCCCCACTGACCTAAGTGCTTGTACTTGCCAGCTATTCTGCTCCACCGCGTGGGCTAATCTCTCAGACTGGGATGCTCTCTCCTTCCCTCACTTATTTAGCTTTCTCTTCCTCATCATCCAGCTCTCAAAAGAGTTTCTAGGACCCGCCCTAGATCAGATCAGCTCCTTGTTATATGTACTAGTTTTCTATTGTTGCCACAACAAATTCCCACATATTTAATGGCTTAAAACAACACAAATTTATTATCTCACAGTACTGGACGTGAAAACTCTTACAACCAACGTGTTGGCATAACTGTGCTCCTTCTGCAGGCTCTTGGGGGAGAATCCAATTCTCCAATGATCTTTTTTAAGAATCAGGGGCTTCCCAGGTGGCACTAGTGGCAAAGAACCCACCTGCCACTGCAGATAGAAGTAAGAGACGTGGCTTCAATCCCTGCATCGGGAAGACCCCCTGGAGGAGGGCACAGCAGCCCACTCCAGGATTCTTGCCTGGAGAATCCCCATGGACAGAGGAGCCTGGCAGGCTACAGTCCATAGCGTCACAAAGAGTCAGACATGACTGAAGTGACTTAGCATGCACATTAAGAATCAACTTTGGGAAGGTTATGTGATAAAGATGATGCTGAGGTAGACGGGTTACCTCTCCTTTTATATTCATTAAGTGGCTGGTGTAGAAAACACTTTACAGCTCCATCTGATAACACTTAGATTCTTTAATTTCTTTGTAATCAGGAATGGACAAGAAAATATGGATTCAAAGCTATGCAGGCAAAACTCAGTCAGAGGCACCATAGATCTTCATTATCAATTAGGGCAATAAAACTTTCATTTTTGCAAAATTGTTGTTTTTCATAATGCCTACTTTTGTATTCATTACTGTGATTGTGCTATATACAATGAATCTCTAGTTCTGAGAAACAAACAAAAAACTGCTGATGGAAAGAATGTGTACATGCTGGCTGAGCTGTTTAATAAATAACTATTTGATGATGATTCTGCAGTATGTTTAAAGGATAATTCTTCTTCTGCTGCTTTGGAGAGTTCATTTGGCATTCTAAAAATGGATGTAATTTCAAGGGGTGACCAAAATGTATCAATTAGCCTGACATCTAAGTCTTTTTAACAGATCTATAAATTTCCAATTTCCTTTGCCATCTTAACCATGGTAAATCATTCTGAACAAGATCATTCTTTTGAACAACAGCCTCATTATTAGCTGAGATCAATTGAGATTAAAAAATGAAAAATATACTAGCTGCTGAGAACTCTTTATGAAACCACATTTGTAGGATGAGTATTGAATGAAGATTAATGTGTTATTTTCAGCTTCTACATCATTGATTTAAACATTTATTCTCTAAATCCCACTGCTGGATTAAACACTCCTATATATTTGGATGGCTTGCTTGCTTGCAAGTGTTATCTTTTCCCTATTGAGATTACATACTAATAGAAGGGAATGATTTTTGATTCAAACGTAGCTTGCTTTGCACACCACATGTGTTTCTGAAAGTCTGACACACCAAAATCGAGTAAAATAGATTTTTCATTGAATTATAAATTAACGACTGCATCCTTTATTTTAATTTCTGACTGATTTTTCATTTCCTCTTTGGATACAAAACAAGCTCGTTAGAATATCGGGTGGCCCCTATGTGATCAGGACTCAACTAACATTTAGAGACAATCTCACAGCACTCTGCTCTTCTGTCTTCTTTAGACTCAATGTTTTTCCACACATTGTCTGAAATGTTAATTCTCTAACACTACCTGCTTTATTTTTTCCATAGAGTACATTGCTTTCTTCATTAATTGTCCATCATGTCCTGACTAGAAAGTAGGCTTCAAAAATGCATGGATTTTAGTTTCTCTTTTTTCACTGCTGAATCTCCAGCGTCTAGATCTGTACTGGCTATATCATATGCATTCAGAAGAAAATAATGAACGAATGATTCCTTATCTTGGAATATCAGTTTCCCTTCTCTATGCCAAGCTATCCTCTGTTCATCATTCAAATTCCAGGTTAAATGTCACTTTTTCAAGCCACCTTTTTTTGACACCCAAGACAAAATCAACTTTATCTACAATTTGTTCTGACAGTTCTCCATAGCACTTAATAAAACTTTAACTTATAAAGTCTATTATTTGTGGGATAAGTTGCTTACCTCCTGTCTTCTCTCCTAACTTGTAAAATGCCTTCATCTTGTTCTTAATCATCTCCTCACTGTCTACCATAATGCCTGAAACAGAGATGCTCTATAAATAGTTGTTGAATGCAAATATGGATAGATGGATGACTAGGCAGCTCATTATAACTTTCCGTCCCTCAGTTCCACTTGTTCAATGTTCTCTCAACAAAAATATAGTGTCTAGGGAGCCAGAAAGGAATGTTTTTTCTATAGTGGAGAGGTTCTTACTTAAACATACTCCTCTATGAACTCAGTAATGCTTGTATGATCTCTGGAAGTTGATACCTCATACCACCCTCTTTACTCCCCATGTTATTTAATTAAATAAATGCTCTGTGAGTTTCTCCTCTGGTCCAAACCACACAGAGGGAAAGGTCATGTAAACAGTAGAAAGACCAGAAGCTTTCAAACACAAGGATCTTTTACACTCACTACCTATGTGAACTTGTCCAAGTCACCAGCTGAGGCTGGTTGTTTATCTGTCATGGAAGCGGCAGCACCTGTGTTGTGTGGTTGATGTAGGGGTTATTAGTAGACATGTGGTGTGCTTGCTATATGATAGGTCTTCAAGTATGGCACCCGTTACTGCTATTACTATAAGGTAAGGTCCCAGATGGCAGACTACATTTGCATTCCCAGTACCTTATGTGTAGAATACTCTCGGTAAACTTTGGTTAAACTGACCAGCAGAACATGTGCTATTTCTCCACTCTCACGGGGCTTAAAATCTAAGCAAGAAAATAAGTTCCAAAACAGATTTATGAAACATTTAGATAATAACAAAAGATAATGCTTATTATAGTGTAATATACACAAGATTATATATATTACAGTTCCTAAGTGCTTTGGATGGCCAGGCAGAAAACGGTAAGAGGTGGCAGGCTGTAGTTATTGGGAAATTATAAGTTCACATGTTTGTGTGTCTAAGATATAGGCCCAGTAAGCCTCTTATAAACATATCCAATTTCTTTGTCAAAATGCAATGCTGGATCTACCAATGTTGGGTAAAATGGATCAAACTGATGCTTCTGGGTGGGTGTGATGGCAGACAAAAGTGGGTTACTGGTCTCGAGTACCAAGGTGTGTCTGTCATAGTAATGGATGCTTCCCCTCCTTTAATAACCAGTGGTTAGCTAATCACAAATAGGTCCTGATGGCGGTGGGTAATGTTGCTCAAATAGCGCTGTATTATGTGGAGGACAGAATAGCCCTGGAAAACTAGGACACAGACTCAGTCCCATATTCCACATCTTTGTAGCATGCTCCGCATAGATTTTCAGTTGAATCGCATCATCCATAATCATTACCTATTGCTGTCCTTTCATCTTACCAAATTCTTTGTTTGCAGCTCTAATAGATGGGACTGAGGTATTGAAAAGGAACAAAAGAATGTTGCTTTTCTCTAGGACATTCTTTCCCTTTTGTTACTGAGGTGTCTCTGCAAAGGCATCTGACATAGATCCAAACACAAGGACGCCCCATTAAAGGCTTTATGTATATTAACAGCTGGAGAAGGAAATAGCAACCCTCTCTAGTATTCTTGCCTGGAGAATTCCATGGTCAGAGGAGCCTGGCCGGCTATAGTCCATGGGGTCGCAAGAGTCAGACAGGCCTGAGTGACTAAAGAGAGAGAGGTACTAACAGTGACGCTGAATTGAATGCGGCCACCGAACACACTCCAAAGCCCCCACGTTAGGAAAAGAGATGGTCCTCGCCTCTCACCACTTCAAACCGTGTGAGGGTGATCTAGAATCTACCCATGCCCACTGGCAGCCAGCACACATCAACCTGCCCAGAGTCTACACCTGCGGTGGCACGCCCAGTCAGACCAGGTGTCCTGAGAATAAGCCTCTTGCCATCACACCTGCATCACAGAGGCAGACAAGTGTCCCTGCAAGCCGGTGCCCCCACCCTCCTAGCCCACACCACGCACACAGGGACGAACCCACCTGCAGACTCTTTCACAAGGACAGGGACCTGACCCTGTGCTCACATGTGATCACAGACAGAGACACTCAGAACGCACGTGCGGAACACTAGCGTCTTGTCCTTCCAGCCCAGGTCAGCAAGGTGAGCGTGCATTACACACCGGCTTTCAGGGGAGACAGTGGAAACAGTGGCAGACTTTATTTTCCTGGGCTCCAAAATCACTGCAAATGGTGACTGCAGCCATGAAATTAAAAGACACTTACTCCTTGGAAGGAAAGTTATGACCAACCTAGACAGCATATTAAAAAGCAGAGACGTTACTTTGCCAACAAAGGTCCATCTAGTCAAGGCTATGGCTTTTCCAGTGGTCAAGTATGGATGTGAGAGTTGGACCATAAAGAAACTTTAGAATTGATGTTTTGAACTGTGGTGTTGGAGAAGACTCTTGAGAGCCCCTTGGACTGCAGGAGATCCAACCAGTCCATCCTAAGGGAGATCAGTCCTGGGTGTTCATTGGAAGGACTGATGCTGAAGCTGAAACTCCAATAGTTTGGCCACCTGACGCGAAGAGCTGACTCATTGGAAAAGACCCCGAAGCTGGGAAAGATTGGGCGCAGGAGGAGAAGGGGACGACAGAGGATGAGATGGCTGGATGGCATCACCGACTCAATGGACATGAGTTGGGTAAACTCCGGGAGTTGGTGATGGACAGGGAGGCCTGGCGTGCTGCAGTCCATGGGGTCGCAAAGAGTCGGGCACGACCTAGCGACTGAACCGAACTGAACTGAACTTCGGGCCGCTCTAGACCCCCGACAGCGGTCTGCGCTTCTCTGAGCCGGCATCAGGCCGGTCACTGGCCCCGGGTGAGTCCCAGCCTGGGTGCAGCGGCCCCGGGCTGTGGCCCCGGCGGCCTTTCCAGCTCTTTCCTCCCGATGCCCGGGGACCGGGCGGCGCCGGCCGCGTCCGCCTGCGGTGCCCTCCCCTCCCCGCGAGCGGGGCGGGCCGGCCGCCAGGAAATGCCCGGGAGAGGGAGTCACCTGCGCCCGACGGCGTGCGGACTCGGGGCGCCGCCTCCCGGGCCTGCCCGAGACCCGGGCGGAGACGCTCACCTGCTCCCCGGCGCGTCCGGAGCCCCGAGCCGCGAGCCCCGCGGACGACGGCCCGGCCCCGCACCACGATGAGCAAGTTGGGCAAGTTCTTCAAAGGCGGAGGCTCTTCCAAGAGCCGCGCAGCCCCCAGCGCCCAGGAAGCTCTGGCCCGACTTCGGGAGACGGAGGAGATGCTGGGCAAAAAGCAGGAGTACCTGGAAGGCCGCATCCAGCGGGAGCTCAGCCTGGCCAGGAGGCACGGCACGCAGAACAAACGAGGTAGGCACCCAGCCCCGGCCCGGGGCGGCCGCGTCGCCCGGCGCCTGGCCCGGCCTTTCCGGGAGCTGCTGGTGGCCCCCGGCCGCACTGGGAGAGGGCTGAGCGCAGCGCTCTCGCTGGCGAAAGAGGAAGACACACCAGAAGTCCCAGTGATCACTAGGATGATGATTATTAAGAATGTATTCTTAATGGTATCTCTAGAAAGCTCAAAGTTGACACAGAAGCATGTGCAGTGAAGGAAATATCAACATCTTAAGTAAAGACTGGATTGGTGTTATTGGTTCTTTTCTTTTGCAACTGGCTCCTATGGATTCTGGAGAAAGAAATGGCCACCCACTCCAGTAATCTTGCCTGGAGAATCCCATGGACAAAGGAGCCTGGTGGGGTCGTAAAGAGTCAGACACGACTGAGCGACTAACTCACACACCTATGTGTTCTGTACAGCCTTTTTGTTTTTAAATTCAAATTCATGTAAAAATGTGATGTCTTCTTCATCATCGAGTTTTTTGCCTTAATTTTGAATTTCAAAAATATTCCAACAAAATCTTACTTATCTTGATTATAAGATAATCTTTTTTTTTTTTTTTTTTTCGTTTCAATTTAATTTCTTCCCCTGGCTTGTGACACCCTGGTCCAGTCCTGCTGGCTCCAGCAGCACATACCAACTCTTCCTGCCTGTGTTTGTGTTTGGAATCACAGTGTAACTTGCCTGTGAGTCTCCAGGGGAGCGTATTCTGCTGTGTTCCGGCTTCCCTTCGCTGTTGAAGGCTTTAGCTGGCGGTGGTGCATTGAGATATGAAAAAAAAAAAAACACCTCAGACATTTAAATATTAATTCTACCACTGGCTGTTGCCGCGTGGGAAGGACTTTGAGTCGGTAATGGTTCTGGGCACTTCTCTTGCACCTTGAACCCTTTGTTCTTTGCCAGAGTGACTTGCTTTCCTCAGTGAACAGCTCTCTCTATAGAGAACAAATCTAAACAGCCCCCGGGGGTGCATATAAAAACCCAGCAAATTGAAATGATTTGCTCTTGTAACACAAGGTCAATGGCAGACCCAGAGACTGGGCTGGCAGTTCAGGACTCTGCTCACCACCAAACCCTGAACTTGCATCCTCAAGATGTTGGGCTTCTTGAGTCATAATGAAGCCTCGGGAAGTTTTAGTTTGCCCTAAATGACCCTGCCATTGTTTAATGCTGCAAAGGAATCATGTCTCTTGGAATTGACCTTAAAAGTCTTGCTCTTCCCCCCAAAATGTGCCTGCTACATTTGTGCCCATTTTATGACCAACAATAAAGAAACCAAGTTTCATTTTCCTATGCTCTTGTGTACAACTCTTGTCCACATTATGGCCTGTTTTAGAGTTAAGTGCTGGTTTCTATTTTTACTTCATGTCTGAAAATATTTTGGGATGTTATTCAATGGCAGTTTCTGCAGAGACACTCTGACGTTAAGACTTGCTAAAAAGCCATTGGTTGTTCTTATCCTGGGTCCTTCCTCTTTGGTTTGATAGGAACTCTGACATTTGCTTAGTGTCTGTCAAGGGTTTTTTTTTGTTTTGTTTTGTTATGCATTTGGATCTGTTTGTAGCTTTATCCACAGTGGTTGTTAAGTAAATATTGGCTTAAAAAATCTGAAAAATAAAAAATAATCTGCTTTTGTGACGTGGTGGAAATATAGATTTGCTTTCAGAAGAAAATAATGTAAAATAATATAGAAATGTTCTTGAGGTGGCAATACACTAAAGTGTCTATAAGTAGACTTTATAAAGATACACACAAAGACAATACTAATAAGATGTCAATCTAACTTCCTTAAATCAGAGTAGCTACAGATATAAGTCTCAAGTTCAAATATTAGTAATCAATTGATTTCAGAAAGGCCATTTACCTTTTGTCATTTATCCATGGGAGCTTCATGGGTGTGGCCCTCACCTGGTTCTGCAATGGGCCTGGAATAGGACGAGTGTGGTTGGAGTGAGGCCATTTGTAATATAAGCTATGAAAGAATCCCGTCATAGACCATGTGTTGGGAACACTGTCAATGTCAGCATCTTCCAAATAAACCAAGTAACTTCACATGCTTATGGCTACTATTTTCCATTAGCCACTAAGAAATATTTTCACACACATAATAAATTCAAGTATACTTAGTGCTCAAAGGATCTTGTGCCACACAATGTCAGTGTTGGAATGGCTGCAAATTACCTGGCAGTCAGAGTGACGTGTACCTGCACTGAGGTTGCACGTCTAGAGGTGGTTAGTCAGTTAACATGCTGTCAGGAACACTTGCCGGTTAGCCAGCTAATATCATTTCAGAAAGGGCCACACTCCCAGACAGGACAATTAAAATAAAAAAAAAAACAACACTTTTTATTTTGCATTGGAGAATAGCAGATAGCAATGTTGTGATAGCTTCAGGTGACCAGCAAAGACACTCAGCCATACACACGCATGTATGCATTCTCCCCAAGCCCCCTCCCCTCCCGCCCAGGCTGCCACGGAACATCGAGCAGAGTTCCCTGTGCCCTAAACATAGCGGTGTGTACACATCATTCCAAACTCCCTCACTATCTCTTCCTCCTATTCTTGTGCCCCTGGTGACCATAACTGCATTCTCTAAGTCTGTGAGTTTGTTTCTGTTTTGTAAATAAGTTCATCTGTATCATTTCTTTTTAGGTTCTTGTTTAGATTTCTTTTTGTATTCTGCCTATAGAGAATATCAAGAATATCATAGTATTTCTCCTTCTTTTTGTTACTTCACTCACTATGCCAATCTCTGGGTCCATCCTTGCTGTTTCAAATGGCATTATTTCACTCTTTTTAATGGCTGAGTAATATTGCACTCGAGAAGGAAATGGCAGTCCACACCAGTGTTCTTGCCTGGGAAATCCCGTGGACAGAGGAGCTTGGCAGGCCAGAGTGCATGGGATTGCAAAATAGTTAGACACAGCTGAGTGACTAAACAACAAGAACAATATTTCCTTGTATATATGTACCAAGCTTCTTTATCCATTCCTCTGTCCGTGGCCATTTAGGTTGCTTCTATGTCTCGGCTGCTGTAAATAGTGCTGCAGTGAACGTTGCACACTCCTGGCCAGTTCACATTCTTCCATGATCTCCACAACAGAACTTTCGACAGTTAGCATCATCAATGTCAAAAATGGGTTTTATTGGTAAAATGAGTAACTACTATAATAGCATAATAAATGTTAGAAATGGGATCTCTTTGGTGAAATTGTGGATATTCTAAACATGTGGATTGGCTAAGAGTTTAGAGGTACTTCCTTGCTCGCAATGTAAGGACAGGCATTAAGAATGTATGAGGTGTATAACTAACATCAGGATGGTGCCTGGGGCTTGGTCAGATCAGTGCAGTGTCCAGCCCTGGGTTCAGGTGGGTGTCTGGCCTTCCATAGAGCCTAGCACCCTGCCAGTGAAGGTCAGTGTCTGTGTTCAGTGAGCCTTGCATATCACGTATATTGGACTTAAAGACACGGAGCTGGGGCTTCAGTGAGCTCATAAAACTGGTGGACAAACTTTTTGCCTGCGTGGCCAAGATGTGTTTGTTTAATAAGTGTATCTGCAGATATGAGTCTGAAACTTGCTTTCATTGTAATCATAACAAAGCCGTGCAGTGGTGGCGAATGCTTCCTTCAGACTTCTCTGGCAGTTACCATGTTCTACCTAAACGAGCCTGAGTGATAACAACCATGGCATCAAGGCCCTGTTGATCTGAAAGAATAACATTTGGAAGCAAGGTATATAGTTTGGTTAAAAACTTGAGAAGAGTAGAAATTCTTTAGTACAGTTCATTTAGATTACTATGATAGAATTCCTTTATAACTAGCAATCTGCTTTGTGGAAAAGCACAACTTTTAGATACCACTTAATTCCTTTTCCTGCTTCTGCTGAGCACTGTCCTGAGAGCAGTCTTCAATCCTGGCTGAATGTGAAAGTCGCCTTGATGCTCGGAGGAGCCCATCCCCACATATTCCAGTGTAACTGTCTGGAGTGGGGCTGGGACGTCAGTTTTTGAAAGTGGCTCCGGGGGTGACCCTGCCCTGTGGTTAGGGTTCAGGATGAGGAAACCAAATCCATGGTCATGTTAATGGGGTGGAAATGCAAGTGCTTCCTAACTGTGTTCATATCGTGGCACCCGTGAGCACTGATAACATTTGTATGTGTCACTGGGATGATCAAGGACCAGTGCTGCTTGACCAGTGCTCTTTAAAAGATTGTTTTTATTCATTTATTTTAAAATTTTAAAAGTGTAGTTGCTTTACAATGTTGTGTTTCTACTGTACGGCAAAGTGAATCAGCTATGTGTGTGTGTGTGTTTATATATACATACATATACATATATTCCCTCTTTTTTGATTTCCTCCCCATGTAAGTAAAGTTCTCTGTGTTATTCAATAGGTTCTCATTAGTTAACTATTTTTAAAGACTTGTTTTAAGTGGAGGATAATTGCTTTACAGCTGGGATGGTCCCTGCCGGACGTCAGCATACACCTCTTCAGTTTCCATCAAACGTGTAACCATTCGGCAGAAGGTGACTTGGTGGCGCAGTCGGAGCCTGGGCTTCCGAGCGCGGAGCCCTGGGGGTGAGCCTGGCCGCGTCCTGCCGCTTGGAAGCAGGTGATTTTGAAGCGTTTGCTGGGCCGGCCCGAGTCGCAGCCTCTTCACCGCGTGAAGCTGATGATAAGGTTGATCCTCAGAGCTGAGGGCGCTTGACTCTGGTGTGTAAAGCCCTAACCCGGGGCTCTGTGAGTGCCCGCCTCTGTGACACCGCGGCGCCTTTTGAAGGCGAGGTCGGCTGCACATGGGCTCGAGTCTTGCTTCCCGAGACGCGGCGAGTGCAGGCCGTGCGCGCCTGGAGGCCGCGGCCAGCCCCGGGCCGCCTGGCTGCAGCCCCACGCCCGCGGCTTCCTGGCCGCCCGCGGCGGGCCCGTCGGGCGAGGTCGTCGCGGCCCGGGAGCGGCGCGCCGGCCTCGGGGCCTCTCTGCCCTCTCCTCTCGGCCTGGGGCGGCCTCGCAGGAAACCCGGGCCTGTCTCCACGCGGGAAGCGGGGCCGCAGCTGCGGGGAAGGGGCCCTGGGCAGGCGGAGGCAGGGGCTCGGGCCGCGGCCCCTCGGGTCACAGGGCGGGGACGGCCCGGGGAGGCCGGCGACCCCTTCTGCAGGCGCGGGTGGCACGAGCGAGCCGGGTGGGGCGTCTGCTCCGCACGCCGAGCCGCGCGCCGCTGGGGCAGGCTGGCTGCGCAGCCAGGGTGCGGGCTGGGGCTTCCGCGGGGTCGGGCGCACCGCCCCCGGGTGGATCGTGCTGGACTCTCCTGGCTTTTTGTGACACGTGTCCGGCAGCCTCACCCCGGGGCCCCAAGAGCTGGGTGACGAGAACCGCCCCGGCGCAGCTGGTGAGTGCCAGGGGCTCGGGCAGCAGGGGCCGGGCCGGCGCGGCGCGGTCCCCGGGGAGGCCTCACCGACGGGGCGGCCTCTTGCTGAACAGAGCGTCTCTACGCGCGGCCCGAGCCCCCGAGACTCCAGTGCGGCGGGCGAGTGGAGGCGTCGGAAACCGGAGCTCCGAGCAGACAGCGCGGTGACCCGATGGCGCCTGAGGGCCCGTGACTCGCTCAGCGGCCGGGAAACGGGCGCCCTGTCTGCGCTCTGCTTTTCCGTCCCCCGTCGCTGTTTCCCCCGTCCTCCGGCCGCGGCTCGGGCGGTGGGAAGGGAAGCGTCCACCGCCTCCCGCGTGAGGACTGAGGGCGCGTTCCCGGCCCCGGCAAGGCCTTGCAGGCACCGGCAGTCTTCAGCTGGAAAGTCACAGGGTCCTATAACTGCGCAGTCGTCGTGAAGGGTGCCAGGGCCCCCCAGTATTCAGAGTGCCCCAGGCATCTCAGAAGGAAGCGTCCTGTTTGTCTCTGGTTATCCGATTATTTTTACCACACTGTACTCCAAGTCAGGGAAAAGAACTTTATTTCCGGAGCACTGCGCACACAGCTGTGTCCGACTTTCTGTGACCCCGTGGACTGTGGCCGCCAGCTCCCCTGTCCACGGGATTCTCAGGCAAGAATCCTGGAGGGGGTTGCCATTCCCTTCTCCAGGGGATCTTCCCGACCCAGGGATCGAACTTGCGTCTCCTGAGCACCTGGGAAGCCCCTAACAAACAGTATCCAGGTTTTATTCTCCTGTCGACTGCCTCGCTCTCTCCTGGAGAAGACAGATCAATAGAAATATGATACTTTCTTAGCCTCTACCCTCAACTTCCCGCCCTCACCTCCGGAGCCCATCAGGCTTTACCCTGTAGGTGTGTGTTAGGTATGTTAAGTCGCTTCAGTTGTGTTCACTCTGTGCGACCCCATGGACTATAGCCCTCCAGGCTCCTCTGTCCATGGGATTCTCGAGGCGAGAATCCTGGAGTGGGTTGCCATTTCCTCCTCCGGGGGATCTTTTCGACCCAGGGATCGAACCCATGCCTCCTGCATCTTCTACATTGGCAGGCAATTTCTTTACCGAGACCTAAAATACCTGAACCAGCCCTGGGAGCTCTATTCACTTAAGGTGTAACTTTAAAAACTTCTTGCTTTCCTAATACCTCCTTTTCCCCTCTGGGCCCTGGCAAGGGTCCTGCATAGATTTAAACACTCACTCACACACTTAGGTACTGACCAGCTCAGAGTTGTGTCTCTTTTTTGCTGACACAGTTTGAGTTTGTATCTGCTTTTTTCAGATGCCATATTAGTTGCTTTTTGTTCAACTGGACTTGGAAAGAGTTAAAAAATCCCAGCCAGATTTACCCTTGCCCCTTTATATAAATCAATATGTTAACCTTGCATTCCGTGTTTTATATCTATGTCTATTCAGTATCATCTTAATTTCAGTTGTCTTAAAATTAAGATTTTTAAATTTTAATTTCATTGTCTTATGAATGAGACATAAGACATATTGACAAATCAGTCAATCTTTAGGGAAAACAACCCTAAATGCTAGTTGGAAAGACTGATGCTGAAGCTGAAACTCCAGTATTTTTGTCATCTGATGAGAACAGCTGACTTATTGGAAAAGTCCCTGATACTGGAAAAGACTGAGGGCAGAAGGAGAATAGGGCATCAGAGGATGAGATGGCTGGATGGCATCACTGATGCAAAGGGCATGAACTTGGGCAAACTTCGGGAGTTGGTGATAGAGAGGCCTGGCATGCTGTGGTCCATGGTGTCGCAAAGAGTCGGACACGACTGGGCGACCGAACAACAAAACAATGTATGAATGATTTCTTTTAGTTGAATCGGTTGCCTTTGTTGTTGTTGTCGTCAAAGTATTTGTTAATATATACTGAATAAAACTTCCCAGGTGGTGCTACTGGTAAAGAATCGTCTGCCAATGCAGGAGATGCAAGAGATTAGATCCCTGGGTCAGGAAGATCCCCTGGAGGAGGAAATGGCAGCCCACTCCAGTGTTCTTGCCTGAAGAATCCCATGGACAGAGGAGCCTGGCGGGCTACAGTCTGTGGGGTCGCAAGAGAGTCGGACACGACTGAAGCGGCTGAGCACACGCAGAAGGACAGAGCCTGGTGGATGCTCCTGGGGACTTCATGCCAGGATCCTGTCTGCGTGGAGCAACACTGCTTCATGTGAGATTCAGCTAAGGCGAGGTTACCCGTTCGACAGCTCTCGCTGGGAATACACCTGACCTCTATCTCTGGCCCATATACCTCACTCCTCTGCTTTTTTCTCTTTCCCTAACAATGCCTCAGCATACTTTGTGAATTATCTTCCTAAAACCAAACTATATTCACACGCCTCTGGTTCGCAAATACCAGTTTATGAACAGATAGTGTTAGCTTCATCAGATTCACCTGGAGAGCTTTTAAGCTGCCCCAGCAGGAGATTCTGTTTCAGGAGATCTGGGATAAGCCTTTCAATTGTGGTACTCATAGCTTTCTGGGTGATTTTGATATATTTAAGGTTAGAAAGCCAGTGGGTGTGGTCCATATTTTTTCTTAGGGTCAGCTTTCAGTAACCCAAAGAAAAGAAGCCTATGAGATTAGTTTTGAACTCATTTTTCATTTTTGTGAACTTGAATTGATTTCTAGTTACCACTGGCTTCTTTTCTACTTCCTCGGAAACTAGAGTATATAGTTTTTCTGTTCTAGAATCATTCTTTCAAGTACCTGTGGCACAAAATTTGATAGTTTGCTGATGTATTATAGTTCCTTATATGAGGCTAATTGTTACTATTTTTTGTATTACATGACATTTTATATATACAGTTAACTTTTTCCTTCATGAATTTGAAGCAATACTATAAATATAGGATCATTCATTTGTTATTATTCTTCATCTAAATTCCAGAAAGCTGAAAAAAACAGCAGCTTATTTTAGGAAACATTTCCATTCAGCAAAAATATAATTTTCCATGATTTATGCTATCTTACAGTTTATTGAATCAGCCACAATAAAATAGAATAAGATAGAAAAATTACTACTAATACCGTGATTATGCCAAAATCCCATGACCTGTGTAGCTTTAAGAAACTGTGACAGGAGAAGACTGTGAGATTGCCCTCAGGTGTAGTTAGTATTATTAGTATGTTTCTCAGTATTTAGGACTACTTATTTCAGATCAGATTTTATTTTCAAGATAACAGAATAAAGCCACAACTCAAAATATATGAGATATAAGGCAAGAGCTCCAATTCTGAGTTTTAAAGTTTATGATGCTTTGCTTTGGGGCTCTGGTTTGGAAAGAACATAACTAATCTATTTTGGCATTTAATTTTTGTTATATGCTTAAGTACACATGAATTTATTTGTGCTGACAAAATTATCACCAATGCTTAAAATATATAGATAATACTGAGGATTTATTTTTTAAAGTCACACTGTCAGTCCTCTGCTTTAGCAAACTATAGTCAGAACGTCTAGTATATATTGGTAATTTTAGTTTCTCCTACTTTTTCTAGCATTTGATAGAAGTTCTAACATACACAGTTGGCTCAAAAATTTGCAGAAGGTGAAGTAACAAAAAAACAAAAACCAAGAGTATGGAATAAATATAAAGCAAATAGTAAACCATTTCCTGAGTAACTTTCTTATACCAGAGATTTTAATTACTTACCTCAAAGAAACAGTACTAATAGGGAATTGTTGTTCCATTGCTAAGTTGTATCCAACTCTCTGTGACCCCATGGACTACAGCACATCAGGCTTCTCTGTCCTTCGCTAACGCCTGGAGTTTGCTCAAACTCATGTCTATTGAGTTGGTGATGCCGTCCAACCATTTTATCCCCCGTGACCCCTTCTTCTCCTACCCTCAATCTTTCCCAGCATCAGGGTCTTTTCCAAACTCACTGGAAATATCTAGGACTCAGTCCAAAGTGTATATGGTTATACTCTAAAGCAGTAAGAACTCTTAAACCTGGACCAGAGGCTTTCTCAGCCCACGCTAAGCCTCTGTCTCCAATATTTCTACCTTGTGGGTATTTCCAGTGAGAGGATGGCCATCTGCTCTGTGCAGCCTCCGGCAGCTCTTCTGAATCCAGCAGTCTAGTGATGGAAATACCAACAGTGTAACTGCTACCCTCAGACAAAACAAGCTCTCCAAGAGCAAGCAAGCAGGAGTGGTGACTTTAGAAGTATAGGAACGGAAAAGTGGGTTATTCTCTGCTAAAAGTTGGGAATCCCTGCATTAGAAGTTCTGTTTTTGCAAATTAAAATTTAATGTCAACCATGTAGTTTAAATGAATGAAGTTTACACTTTTATATTTGGTCACACATAAAAGAGACCATTGTGTGGCCAAACATTTGACAAGCACTTTGGATATTTCATTCTCTGTTTGAACATGAATATCTAGCGAATCTGTTTGCCTTTCTCACGTGGTGCTGTATGTTGTCGGTCATAGTGGGTGTGCCGCCTTTGCTGTAGCAGGAACATTGTTCAATAGGCCTTTCTCAGCGAGCAGTGCTATTTACATTGCCAGTTCTTCCCATCTATTTCATTCATGTAAAGGGAAAGTCAGTACAACCTTGGAGTTTGTATAAAGATATTATCCTAACTCAGAACTTCTACTGTGTTAACTGCAGAAAGGAAAAAAGTTACAATTATGTTAAACCAATTTATATTGTGTTGTTCAAAGATCACACACCCAAGAACCTATGTTTTATCATTTTTCGAGCAATTGGACTGCTTTATTTATGTGAACTATATTTGCTGAGTGTTTTTCTCTCACATTTGAAAAACTAAAGAATAGTGCATATCGTTCATCAAGTTAAATGTATTATTTAAGAATTGAAGGTACTGATAGGGATAGCTTGCTTTGGGGGTAGGAGCTACAAGTCCTCCAGATTTGCTGATCACAGGATCCCTGGGGAATAATCATGGAGTCACAGGCAGTGGGAGCTGAAGGCGGCTCTAGAGACAAGGTTTGTTGCTTGTCAGCAGCACCTACAAGGCACAGCGACAGTAGTTGGAAATGTCGGTACATCATGTGAACAAGGAATGCTTACTTACAAGCAGAAGAGAGAGGCGCATCACACACACATACACACACATATACACATACAGACACATATATGCATATACATGTATGCATATGCACACAGATGTACACATGCATGTATACACACACACACATGCATTCGTATATACAGACACAAACGTACACACACACCACACAACATTACACCCACAGGTGCCTGTGTCTACCCTGTAGAATGAAGCATACTCAGCTGTTTCAGGGTTTGTCTGCTCCATATTTGCTGGTTTCAGGTTTATAGTTTGCTCTCTGTATCCTCGGCAATAGCAGGCCCACAAAGGTTACCCGTGTGTGAGGTTAGTAATACTAGTAGCATGAAGAAACCATTCATTCAATTGGTTATATATTCTGCCTGGTCACTTAATTGGGTTTTTACAAAGAATATCAAGTAGACCTTAATGAATAGTTCTGTATCATGTTCCAATATCAAGTTAATTTACTTGCCTGGAAATTGACCTTGGAAGCAATTAATTATTAAAAAAATATAGGAATTTCAGTGGATATTTAAAATGAGTGTTTATTTATTTGGCTGTTCCTGGCCTTAGCTGCAGCATGTGGGATCAAGTTCCCTGACCAGGGATCGAACCCTGGCCCCCTGCATTGAGAGCACAGAGTCTTAGCCGCTGGACCACCAGGGAAGTCCTAAAATGAGTGTTTTATGCAAGACTTTCTTCCTTTTTCGTCAACTCAAGCCTGATGGCACTTTGAGGTCATGACCTTCTTCTCTCAGATTTATCTCCTCTCATGATCTCTTGGGTGACATTCTGACAGTAAGCACCCGCTCATCTCCGAAAGAGAGTCTGAGCTTTCTAGGATGGTGAGATGAACATTTCTACTGGAAAACAACTTCTGCTTTCCTTGTCTCTTTCTGTCTTTCTGCGGATGGGTGAGGACACCTCACCGTAATCTTTCACACTGTACAATGTTAATCAATACTCTTTTTTCTTTTTTTTTTTTTACACAAAATTCAGCCTAACCTTACTAGCTGCTTAGTAACATTCCTCTTCCAAATGCCCTTCCCTCGGAATGTCTCTTATTTACTTTGTCCAATCTCATTCCTTTTTACTGTTTTATTGGGCATCTGCTTTGCCACTGTATAATCTGCTTCATCATTTCTGTGGTCTAGTGTCCTTTTAACTTGCTACTCATCCTTTTTTTATGACATTTAATATTGGTGAGACCTCCAAAAATGGGATCTTGCTTATAAGTTTCAGCTGGTGTGGCAAGCTGATGTGACTTGCTCTGGTGTCTTCCCTGGTGGCTCAGAGGTTAAAGCCTCTGCCCACAGTGCCAGAGACCTGGGTTCGATCCCTGGGTGGGGAAGATCCCCTGGAGAAGGAACTGGCAACCCACTCCAGTATTCTTGCCTGGAGAGTCCCATGGACGGAGGAGTCCACGGGGTCGCAAAGAGTCGGACGCGACTGAGCGACTTCCCTTTTTCCTAATGTATCTCAGCCAGAAACTTCGCGTCACTGAGTAGGAGACTTGCTGTAGGGAGGAGGGCGGAGGGCCTTTGTGTAACACCTTTGCTTGCTCCTGGTCCTGAGCGGGCCGCGTGCTTGAGAACCCGCGTGCTTGAGAACCTGTGTAGACAGTCACCCTGACCCGAGCTCCATCTGCATCACCGCCTCTCTGAAGGTCCGTCACCCTCCAGAGATTCTATGCGTTCCTCCATGAGGGTTCCCCTCACCCGTTTTGTCTCTTGCCTCCTCTGAGATGGTAGCCTTCTTTCTTTGTCCCTGCAGTGGCCTAACGCAATGATGGGCACGTGATGATGCTTCAGTACATATTTATGGAGTGACTGAAAATGAACAGATGAGGAATATATACATTATATAAATTTAAAAATATATATATATTTTAATGAAGAAGGCCAGAGAGAATTCATTAAGGCCTGGCTCTGGACAAATAAATGAGTATTAGAATTCTCTAATATTTCACTGACTGTTTCCCATCTAACCTGTGACTTTGAAGAGAGACTTTTTGTTTTTATTCCATTTATGGAATGCTCATGGTGGTGCTTACACAGATTGTGTTTTTTGAGAACAATAACAAGGAGCCATAATTTGAAGGTGCTGGGTAATGAATCAACGGAGTTTTATGTGAGTCACAGGACTTGCGTTAATGTTTCTCATATAAAACAACACGATTGTGAAACTTCTCAATTAAAAACAAAACAGAACCATAACCAGTTATGTGTGGCGTACGTCACTTACGGGCTGTCTAGGATTAAATCTTACAGGCTTCTTTTTAGGCCTTCTCCAGAAATCATCCATTCTTGGGAGAGAGAGGAGCTGTCCTAACGCAGCTGCATATTTCACAAACAGTGTCGTCTGTAGTCCCTGGGTATGATGGTTCCAAATAGGTTTTTCCTTGTTTGCCACCTGGTGGATGAACAATGGACACATTTACACACCCTGAATGAGCGAAGAACAAATCGACCTTGCTAACCGGGATGCCCCTGATCTGAGCAATGAAACTGGAGCTCTTGCCTGCCGTTTGAACTTATCTTTCAGCGGGTGATTGAAAGCCTTCGTCCTCTGGCAGTGTGATAAAGTCGCACAGGGCCAGCTGAATTTTGGTTCAAGTGGGTGATTCTTGCATTTCAGCCCCAAACTTCAGCGCACTGTACGGTAGAGCTCGTGCCGTATCCCTGGGCGGGACACACACGGCACATTGTCCTGCAACTCCACGGCAGAAGGCGCATCCCTGTCACACATGGAGACAGAGCCCCTGCAAGCTTTTCCCCTCAGTGGAGTACAGCAGATTCCTTTGTTTTCAAAACAGTGCTCCCCAGGTTTCACCAGCTGCCCAAAAGCACATGTAGGAGTTTGGAAGATTGAGTTGCACATTTTACACAGCTTAAATTCCAGGATTCTAAAAGTGTCCTTCTTTGCAGAATCCAGAGGCATGCTTGATTTGCAACATTTATTGCATGTCTTTGAAAAAAAAATACAGCTGTTTCTTTCCTAGATTGGTTATTAGGAAACAAAGTTAAAGCCTGTCCATCTCATGGTGGGCCCATGGCATCATCATTTCATGAGAAACAGTTCACAGAGAGATTCCTGACACGTACACCTCTTGGTCTTTGAAACTGAAGCCTCTTGTCTCCCTGTCTTAGCTTCCTGTCCAGATAGAAGCTACAGGGAGTGTCTGTTGTCCCGGGCCGGGTCCAGCCATGCAGACCTCATCAATTTGGCTCACACAAGGTTTTTTTGAAAATGTAGCTCAGTTTTTAAATTTGAAGGATGTGGGATGCAAACCCAGACATCTGGCTCTTTTTGAGCGTGTGGAGGGCTGGGTGTACAGCTTCATGGCTGCTTCATACGTGTTGCTTCCCCGGGTCAGGCTTGACCTCTCCTGGTGGCCAGAGGGCCCACTTGTTTCTGCTGGCCCCTGATCCCGGAGCCAGCGTCCACTGCCGTTTACTTTCACTCTTGCACTGTCTTTTATTGTGACAGTCTCTTTCTCAAAGGTGAGAAAATAAAGCCTTTCCCCTTAACATCTCTTTCTTGGTCACTTTCCTTCATTACCAGCTCGCTTTCAGAATTTAGGATTCTGATTCAGGCCACTGTGTAGCTTGTGGTATGTGGATTTATAGTGTAAGTTGAGACCTCACATATTGGTGAATTTTCACATTTCTCCCAATTATTTTGAAGAGCCAAACCCATATGTGAACACAGACATTCAAAACTGTGCCCAAACCAAAAATTATTATTAATAAAAAAATATTGGCAAGCTTGGGCATTGTCTCATGTGGCTTCCACCACATGGTGGAAACGTCACCATATGGTTTGACATCTTGTGAAGGAGATGATAATGATGAAGGTTTCTAATATTTATTAACCACTCACCAGATGCTTGTCTAAGTACTTTACATACATTATTTAATATAATCTTCAACAACAATGTGAGTTTTATTCCCATTTTCCAATAAGGAACTATGTAACGCTGCGTAGCAGTGGACGGTGGGGGCTAGATTTCAAAGGAGGCAACCTGATTCCAGAGCACAATGTTCTATTTCATCTTCTGTATGTTATTATTGTTGTTTGTGGGGACTTCCTAGGTGGCTTAGTGGTAAAGAATCCGACTGCCAATGCAGATGGGGGTTTGATCCCTAGTCTGAAAGGTCGCTTGGAGAAGGGAGTGGCAGCCCACTCCAGTGTTTCTGCCTGGAGAATCCCATGGATGGAGGAATCAGGCAGGCTACAGTCCACGGGGCTGCCAAAGAGTTAGATGTGACTTAGCAACTAAACAGCAACAACAACAGTTATTGTTCAAGTGAGGAAGCATCATTTAAGGAGAATTAAGGTCACATACTAAGGGTATTACACACAGGTTTTAATTGGTATAGGTAGGATTAAAATCTTGATCTAGTGACCCCAAAGCCCCGTCTTTATACCAAATTATATTTCTCAATTTGCAGAAAGTAATCTACAATTAATTCTTAGTAGGAAATGTGGCATATTTTTAAATGAAAAAGCTTTGTAAAGTTCTCAAAATATAAAGACAGTGCCTTGGGGTCAGTGGTTCCAAAAGAGTATAAACACTGAGGCTGCTTGGGAAGGCAGGGAGGAGGCGTGCTTTGCCATCCCACTCCTGGGTCTGCTGGGTGGGGATGTGTATTTAGAGCTTAACTTCTTAGGACACTCTGCTGTATTATAGTATTTTGTACTGCACCATTGAAATGTAGAGCTGTTTTGTAATAGTATATTCCTGTTATGGTGAGCTATGGTGTAAAAGCAGGTAACTTGTTGCCCAGAGGGTCTCAGAAACAAGATATCCATGGACTGAGAGTTTCAGATTAGCGGATGCAAACTGTAATATAGGATGGATAAACAACATGGTCCTACTGTACAGTACTGGGACGATATTCAACACCCCGAGGTAAATCATAATGGAAAAGAGGATAAAAAAGAATGTGTCAAGGTATAACTGAGTCACTTTGCTATCGAGCAGAAATTAACGCAACATTGTAAATCAACTGTTTTGTTGTTTAGTCGCTAAGTCATGCCAGCCTCTTTGCTACCCCATGGACTGTAACCCCCAGGCTCCTCTGTCCATACTTTAGTGAAAAAGGAAACAAAAAAGAAATAAGATATACAGTCTCATTAATTAATGAATGCTATATAAATCACTGTTATTAGTAACAATACTTAGTTGCTCAGTCTAAGGCGGTTTCCATAAATTATCCCTAATTCTTAGAATAATCACCCAGCCTCTGGGGGATTCTGTCTTCTTTTTCCAGCACAGCCGACTGAAGCTCAGAGAAGGGAACTGACTTATCCAAGGATATACATCTGTTAAGTCACGGAAGAAAAATTCACCCTCTGGCCTTGAAGGTCATGCTCTTTCCATTATACTGTGCTGTGACGGTGCACAAAATTATCAGATTTGTTTGCTTAACATTCATCTTGTCTTCTGTGAAATGCATCACTGACAGAGTTTACTCTTGCAGTTTTTGTGAGAGTGTAACAGATCCTGGCTCAGCTGGTGCAGCATCCGCCTGCAGCACGGGAGGCCTGGGTTTGACCCCTGGGTCGGGAAGACCCCCCGGAGAAGGATCGGCCACCCACTCCGGGATCCTGGCCTGGAGAACTCCGAGGACTGTAGGGTCCGTGGGGCGGCAGAGAGTCGGACACGACTGAGCCACTCTCACTTTTCTTGACTTCCAGTGCTCCGTACAAGTTGGTTTTGTTGTGTTTGGCCGCGTGCCCGAGCTGGGTCAGGCGCTGGGGAAGCGGGTGAATGAGATGCTGTATCTTTACAGAGGGCTTCCCCTCAGGGTCGGGGAGATGGGGGCTCCCGACTTTACTGACCGCAGACCCGGCGGGCCCTCCGCTGAGCCGCGCCGCGAGGTCCCCGAGGAAGGCCCCTGCGCCAGAGGTCTCTGTTTCGTTTCCTTCCTAAAGGGCAGATTAGACGCACATGAAAACTGCCACTACCGTGAGGCCAAGTGCTGCTCCTGCGGTCCCGGACGCTGCGGCGTTGCCCGGCAGGAGGCGGGATGACCCGGGCCTTCCCCGCGCGGAGGGGACGGGGAACCGCGAGGGAGGCAGGGGAAGGGCCGCGCCTCCGCGTGGCCGGCGGCTGCGGGGCGCCCGCCGCCCGCTCCTCCCCGCCGCCCGCTCCTCCCCGCCGGGCTGGGGG
>CM035278.1:76017767-76040107 GCA_020226075.1 Hydropotes inermis | reverse complement strand
CGTTTCTGTTGGAGCGCCAAAGTTCCTGAGGTTTACTGATAGTACTGTCTCATCGCTTTGTCAATTTCGTTTGTTTCCTCTCTCGAGACATTGAAGAGTTTTTTTTTTTTCTTTTTTTTCTTTTTTACCTTGGAGAAACGAGATTTCACTGGTGGAGGTCTAGGCATGTGCCTTTTATTTTGTTTTTCCCATCTACGTGTTCAGTGAGTATTCTGAAGAATCGTCTTCCTTCGTCTTGGGGAAACTGTACTCTAATTTCTTTTTTCCTTTTCATCACGTCGTCAGCAGTAACTGTCTTTGATTTATTTATTTGGCCACAGGACGTGGCTCTCAGGGTCTTAGTTCCCCAACCTGGGATCAAACCCTGGGCCCAGTCCTAAGCGCTGGGTGCTCAGAAAGTTCCAGCGCATTCTGTAATTTCTTTATTGCTTCTTCCCCCTCCCTTATTTCTGCCTATTTTTTTCCTGAAACTGCTGCTTACTTTTATATTAGTATCCACACTTCCCCTGAAATATTCTTTCTTTTTTTCTTTTGAACTTCCTGTAAGATGGATGTTGGATTCCTTGGTTCTGTCCTCTAATTTATTAAATTATCTTTTTGTTCTTTGTTCTGGTAGAATTCCTTAACTTTACATTCCAGGTCACTACTTTAGTCATCAGCTATATTTATTATTCTACTTTTTACACATTTATTTTTTAGTTATCTTTTTAATTTCTAAGAACTGTTTCTTATTTTCTAGTTGTTCATTTTTTAGGATAGCCCATTCTTCTCTTATAACACAGTAGCCTCTTGCTCTCCCTGTAGACACTAATGTAAGTTTTGTTTTTAACAGATTTTTATTTAACATATTTTATTCTCTACATTATCTCTTCTCTTGGGTTCATGATATTATATGATACATGAAGCAGTAGTAGGAAAACAAGCCAGCAGACACTCTCAGTTTAGTGTAAATAACTGTTGAAATTGTGTCTATGAAGCTTAATGCAGTTGTTAAGAAATATTTCCTTAAAAAATTGAAAGAATAATTTTTAAAACTGGTAGTCATCTGGAACTGATAAAAGTAAGATATTTCAGCACTTGGGGTGTTGGGGTGTTAAGACAATCTTGTTTAGGAACAATTAGTTTTATAGATACTGATTAATTTTCAACAGGAATAGAAAGCTTAAGTTTAATTTTATGTGTATATTTTAAATACAAGAGTATCCAGTAGGAGAATAAATTTTGTATGTATAACTATCCCACGATTAAAGGGGAATAAAATGAACAAAGGGAAATTAATCTATATATAGACAAGAAAGCAAAAAGAAAATAAAAAGCATAACAAACAGAAGACACAAAAAAGATGATGGTAAAAAGATCATTTTTGGACAACATATCAGTTATTACAATAAATAAATATAACTTAAAAACTTAGCTTAAAAGTTGGAGAGTATCCAAATGGTTAAAAATAATCATACACATTAAATATTCAAATATATTCTACCGGTTATAGGCAAACCAAAAAAAATTTTTTTTTAAAACTTTGAAATTGAGGCCCACATAGAAGTATTACGGGTAAAATTCGACAAAAAGAAAGCTGAAATATTAATTTTCTTTAATGCTAACATATAGTATGTAAGTACTAATTTTATATTAAACGTTAATATGAAACAAAATGGAATTTAAGGTAAAGAAGATTAAATGGATAGCAAGTAATATGGCAGCCCACTCTAGGATTCTTGCCTGGGAAATCTCATGGGCAGAGGAGCCTGGCAGGCTGTAGTCCATCAGGTCACAAAAGAGTTGGACACAAATTAACAATTAAACAACAAACAATAACAACAAATATTTATTTATTGATCACTAATAAAAACCCAGCAAGAAAGTATAATGGCTAGGAGTCTTTGTGCACCAAACAAAAAGCATTGGAATAAATATACTAAATCTGCTGGAAGTGCAAGAAGAAATTGTTCAAAACAGAGAAGAGCCTTCTCTCAGAAATCTGTCGCAGTCACGTTTCACTCTGAAACCATAGAACTGTTTGAGTTCTTTTGTCAGTTCCATTTGATTATCTCCATGTTAGCATTCTTCCACTGCTTTTCCTGTGCTTTCACTAAATGCCTCTTCAAAACTCACATTTTAAGGCCTATTTTTCAGGGTGCTTTCAAAGGTGCCACAGTCAAATGGACTTGCTGGCTTTGTGATTTATGAAAGATGCGCGTTAAGATTTTGCTGAGGCTGATGGGAGGGAATTTGGCTATCATTTTTCTGAAGGCAGCAGTCTTTTCCCTCAGCAGTTTGCCATCTAATCCTTGAGTGTGACTCTGTTGGTTTCATGACATTTATGATTAGGTGTAACCTTACTGATTGTCTCATAGTCACTTCAGATCACGACATGGTTGGCTTGCTAGGTTTTGGACTGTTATGAACGTCAGACAACTCACATAACTTCTCTGGGTCTCAACTAACTTGTCTTTGAAATAAGAATAACTTTGCACAGTGGCAGTGTCATAGCCAGTGAGGTTTATTCATGGCGCGATCAATCATTGCTAACTGAAGTAAGAATAAAGGACTAAAATAGGTAATCCTTCAGGCTCTTTCTTTCTCTAAAGCTTTATTTTCATCTTACACAACATGTACTTCTATTTTTACCTAGTCTTTTTCTAAAATCCAACATTAACAAAAATGTTTCTGCGGTATATATTATAGAATATGGTATTCTGACTTTTCATCCTCTGACACCTGGCAGATTTTTGGGAGAATAGCAAAATGTTTTAGGGAGTGGCAGTCTGTGCAAGCGATCGCAAGAGAGATGCTGCTGCTACGTTCCTCAGCTTTGTCGGGGGTCCTCTTTGTGGGTTTCTAAAGTGCTGAGTCCGTGGTTCACTCACTCACTCGCTCGTCCGGCGCTCGGTCTTGTCTGACTCTTTATGACCCCATGGACTGCGGCCCGCCAGGCTCCTCTGTCCATGGGAATCTCCAGGCAAGGACGCTGGCGTGGGATGCCGTTCTCTTCTCCAGGGATCTTCCCCACCCGGGGATCAAACCCAGGTCTCCATGGCTGATGCTGAGTAAATGTCTCTTGAGTACGTGGGTTTACGTAAAGCTTCTTGTAAATGTGGCTTCTCCCTTATTTAGCTGCGTTGCAGGCCCTGAAGAGGAAGAGGAGGTATGAGAAGCAGCTCACGGAGGTTGACGGCACGCTCTCCACCATTGAGTTCCAGAGAGAAGCCCTGGAAAACTCATACACGAACACGGAGGTGTTAAAGAATATGGGCCTTGCAGCCAAAGCCATGAAAGCCGTTCATGAGAACATGTGAGTGACTTCAGCCTTCCTCTGAGTCTTGGGTTCCCTCAGAGCTTTGGAACTCTTTGATGGCTTGGGCAGGGATGGGCTTACTCATCTGAGACTCTTTGACACCTTGGAATGGAATGCTCCCACAGAGAAAGAGCGGAAGTTTTAAGGTATTAGCAAAAGAAGAAAAGATCATGAGAAAATAAAGGGCACTCATTTTGCCTTTCATGTTTTCCAGGCCTCACTGTTCTCTGATACTCCACCTGCCAATATTTTCATCATATAGTTTTAAAAAGGCTTAAATGGTAACACCCGTGAGGGTATTGGAACTGTCCCATAGTGGCTGTCAAACTGCAGAAGTGAAGTCGCTCAGTCGTGTCCGACTCTTCACGACCCCGCGGACTGTAGCCCACCAGGCTCCTCCATCCCTGGAATTTTCCAGGCAAGAGCACTCGAGTGGGTTGCCGTTTTCTCTTCCAGGGGACCTTTCCCTCCCAGGCTCAAACTTTGGGACGGCTCAGAAATCACCACTAAAGAGAACCGAGATGCCCACGCCCCTTCAAGATAGGTCGGGACTGGGCCTTTTTGTTTTCAACCAAGTTCTCTGAGTGATTCTGATCCTGACCGATGTCCGAGAACCATCGGCATACAACACCACAGACACAAACCTGGGTTTGGGGCAGATCTTCTGGGTTGTAATCCCAGGTCCTGGCTGACTGCCCTTGGACAATACTTTTCTCTTCCCGATTCAGTTTCCTTGTCTGTAAGTGGAAGATAATAATCGTGCTCACCTCACGTGGTTCTCGTGAGAGACGATGAGAAATGAGATATGTTGCCGTTAGGAGTTCGCAGCGTAAAGTAAGCGCTCAGTCATCAGTGTTTATAGCGGCAGTGGGGCTCCTGGCTGCCTTTTATCTGCACTGAGAATCGACGCCTGGGGCCCGATCCTTTCCTGAGCTTAAATATGACGGTGTACAAGGGCCACGAGTGTCTGAGGGACGTGGAGATGGTCCCGTGGGTGGGAGAAAGGCGGGCAGAGAGAGGCCGTGGTCAGTGAAGGCGGCTTTGCTGACATTTTCCTGTCCTGATAACCAGCTGACCATCAGCCGTCGCTCTGACAGCGTCTGAGGGATTGTTAGATTCCCTCTCAGAGTCACCGCCCTCTGTCATTGCTGTGACTTAGATGCTGTGTTCCAGAATCACAGCCTTTCTCCCAGGCAGTTCAGCCGCATCCTCCCCGGGGTTCCTTTTGGGAAAATTTTACTCCTGGGCCCATATTTTAGCTGTACCTTTCATATGTGATTTTTAAATACATGACCCTAGTATATTTGTTATAAATATAAGAAGTGGAAATAAGGGGTGGTCGGAGGGCTGCTGGAGGAGGAACGGGCGGCCTGCACCCGTGTCTCGCCCGGAGGATCCCGGGACAGAGGAGCCCGGCCGGCTGTGGTCCGTGAGGTTGCAAAGAGGCGGAGACGCCTGAGCGACTTAGCCCAGCACAGCAGGATGTCCGCGTTCTCTTTTGGATTACTACATGAAATGCTGTCAGATATTCAGCTTTTCCTATATGTGGAGTTTGGAAAACGTGCAAAGTATTTAATTCCACTGGGGATGACAATTTCAGCATTAGTGGCTCAGTAATGAGTCAACTTGTCACCTCCCCGGTACCCTTCAGCGTGGCCTGGCTTCAGAGCTGGAGGCTGACGCGGAAACGGGATGCGGCCGCGGCCGCCGGGGCACTCGGACCCGAGCCCACGGGGCTTCAGGGGCCAGAGGGGCTCAGGCGCCAGAACTGGCTTGAGAGTCGCCGTCGGCCCTGGGCCTGTGATCCCTCTGCTGACGCTGTGTTTCTTCTCCGGCCTTCACAGGCCGAACCCTGCTCTCATCCGTTGTCTCCCGGCCCATCAGCGGCTGTGGGGAAGTTCTCAGGAAGTCAGGATCTCCGGGCCACGTGGCATTCTGGAAAACAGATCTCTGGTCTCCAGAGTCCATCTCCTACAGAAAGCGGCTCTGACAGCGGCTCCTGAGTGCCACCCTAGCTTATCTCACTCACCGTGGTCCTTGATGACCCGTGGCATCGCTTCCTGCATGTCTTTAACCGTTTCATATGCCCTTTCACCCTGGAGAAGGAAATGGCAACCCCTTCCAGTATCCCTGCCTAGGGGATCCCGTAGACAAAGTCTGAGCCTGGTGCGACCCCATGGACAGTCCATGGACCCCCATGGGGTCGCAAAGAGTCGGACACCACTTAGCGTCTGAGCTACAGACAAAATTTCGAAATGGGTCTACAGGTATGCCCCCTAGTGACTCCCAAAGGTAATGGCTGTCCATTTAACTTACATAATTTAAAATATATGTGCTCATACAGAATTATTAATTTCTTGAAGTGTAAATTCTTCTTAAAGTTGATAAATTTTATCATCAGGTATGTTTATTGTTCTACTGAAATAACTAAGAGTTTATGTTAAATTGACTCACTTTTCATAGGGGATTGTATCTAAATTTATAATTTTAAAGCAAAATTCTACAATATTTCAACAAAACATTGTTTCCCAGGGATCTGAACAAAATAGATGATTTGATGCAAGAGATCACAGAGCAACAGGATATTGCCCAGGAAATCTCTGAAGCATTTTCTCAGCGGGTTGGATTCCACGGTGACTTTGATGAGGTGGGTATCACAGTGTAAAGAATGGAGCCCGTGGCCGCTGAAAAGGGCAGCTCTTCCTGGGACTTCCCTGGAGGTCCACTGCTTACGGCTTCACCTTCCAGTGCAGGGGTTGTGGGTTCGATCCCTGGTTGGAGAGCTTCAGGGCCAAAAACCCAAGACATAAAGCAAGCAGTATTGTAACAAATTCAATAAAGACTTTAAAAGTGGTCCACCTCAAAAAAAAAAAAATCTTAAAAAAAAAAAAGATAGCTTCCCACCATGAGAAGCAAGCAGGCTTCCTTACACATGTCCTTTAATATCACTAAAGAATAAATGTTTTTCTAACAGGTTTTTTCTAACCTGTTTTTCTAACAGGTTAGAAAAACACCTGTCTGAAGAGGGAAATGAAGTGCTGGCAGCTCTGATTTAAAGGAAAGATTAATACAGTTTGGCAAATAGCCCCCTAATTAAGTTCCCAGGTATTAAAGAAAAGCAGCATGTGATTATGTAATGTCAGTGACGTTTAATTGTTGACGGGTTCCTAAATAGCCCCATTATGAGAAATGGAGTGCTCACACATCTGGGCGAAACAGGGCAAACGGTGTTACTCTGCACGGGACAGACAGCACGCTGGCCTCTGTTTATTACCCGGGCTGTGAAACAAACGTGGAGTGGCTTTATTAGCACACACATTCCACTGAGATTCATCAGTCCAGCAATAACAGACTGTCATTATCCTGGTGAAGTCTGCGCTGTGAATTTCAATCGTCCTCCTCAGAGCACACACAGGAAGCCTGGTGCATGTTTTGAAATGTTTCAGATTAGCGTGGCAAAGAATCTGACTTCCTGCATTCACGTACTGTTAAAACCAGCACATCTAGTAAGTAAGATGTCGTTCCACAGAGTTCTTGAGGGTGAGGGTTGGGTGTCAACCGGTTTTTGTTTCTATGCTCATTTTATTTCATCTCATTTTTCTCCATTCTCCTTAGTTTCGGGTGTGCGGCCACATGATTCAGTCGCACACGCAAAGCTACTGTCTCGGATTCGTTTCTCTTGTAGGTTATTATAAACACTGAGCAGAGCTCCCGGTTCCCTGGTCCTTGTTGGTTATCGATTTCGATCATGACAGCGTGTGTATGTTAATCCCAAAGTCCTCATGCAACCCCATCCCCTTCCCTTCGGTAACCATGAGCCTGTTTTCTGTGTCTGCTGGCCTCTTTCTCCAACAGCTTTTGAACTGATGTGGGCCACGGCTTGGGAGAGGGTGGCTTTCAGGCCGGGTCTTTCCCGAGGTCTGTTTTTGTTTGGCCTGTGGAGCAAGAGGGTTTTTATGTGTTAAAATGACCGTGGAAACAGCAGCAGCGATGAAAACAGCGACAGGGAGGCCACTCGACAGAGGCCGTCTGTGGTCGGCTGAGCCTGGAGTACTGCTGTCCGGCCCTTCCCCGGAGAAGTCCGCCTGCCCCGGCGAGCTAGTGGGCGTCTGGAGGCTTTACGGCGTGCTGAAGGGGGCCCCGGGCGCGTGAGGACGCCCCGCTCTGCCACGCGCCACGAGCGCTGTGAAGTCCCTTCACTTGTGGACCCTCAGTTTTCTCATTTATAAAATGAACATGCCGATCACTCGACTATTCTAAAGTTCCTTACATTCTAAAATTCCTTTCCCAGTGAATAATTAAGTGTTTGGTACCTGAAATCTGAAAATGATGGAAATGGTTATTCTGGGATCACATACTTGTTATAGGAAATATAAGTCTTTTCAGTGCTGTTAATAGCCGTCAAGCACTGTTGGCGATTCTGGGCACATTCAGTGTAGGGTGGTGTGTTCTGCTGTTATTACTTTTGCTATATTTGTTCCTAATTGTTCGTTTGAGCAGAAATAGGATGTCAGAATAGTCATTCGAAAGGTATTTTATTCATTCAGCCTGTGGAGAACTGTAAAGCCAGCAACTACCCTGGGGCACTATTTCACATGACCTTATTCTATACATTTTTGCGTTTATTTCCTTTTTTGAGGTAGATATAACAGTTCTCAGACAGTTCAGCTCGCTGTATGTCTGATACATGGTGACTTGATCCAAAGTTGTGGTTGACTTCAAGATCTCCACTCTTGGCCATAGTATGGTTACTCTCATTTTTTAAGATAGAATAATTATTTGTTTGTGAGCCTTTCTCCTGCATTCAAAAAGCTCCTTAAATGTAGGGACTGTTGATTGGACTTTGTGTCCCGAGCCCTGAGCTCAGGCCTGGCCAGGAGTGAGCTCTTGATAAATTTGTTCAGTGACGAATGAATACATGAAGAAGTCTCCTTGGTGGAATATGAGTGCCTTAGGTCATTTCTAATGACAGCGACCTCAGAATGATAATGATGACAAGTTTAGTTTTGACTCCCAACCTCACTCAGGGGGTTGGACTCAACCTGAGGACTCTTGGGGCCAGTTAGGCCTGAGCTAGTCATCTCAAGTCTTATCATTTCTGTCATAAGGTGACTTTTACCCTCAAACTCTCAACCCACACTTGCTTTTCTAAGGTTCTCGGGACAGAGTAGTTTAAGATTAAACCAGACTGTGTGGGACTATTGTTAACAGAAAGAAATACAATGTACCTACCTGGAGTTATTCTTAACTCAAACACCCAGCATGGTTTTTATTGGCTTTGGCAGTTTAACAAAGGAGCCATAGTATCTTTGATTCTTTTTATTTTTGGTATGTTAAGGTTTTGCTATATCTGTTTTATTTTCAGTAGCATTAGCCAAAATGAAAATATATATTTCCTCTAATTAAAGTTTCACAGATTCTGAATTCTTAACAGTAGAACATAAAAGTTACACTGCAAAAATGACAGGCAAAGTGTAAATTTTCTAGAAGCTCTGGAGGTTATATATTCAGCTAGCACAAATTACTTTAAAAAAAAAGCTGTTGACTGAAGTATTATAAGATTAGCTACAACAAATTTGCACAACCCCAAATATTCATATTTTAATTATTGCTCAGTGTTGCAAAAAAGACTTAGTCTTAAAATAAATATTCCATTTCACTGGGTTCTCACATATCAATTGGGTAGCAGATGTTTTTGTTATTGTGTTTGAGGAAACCCACTTCTTGAAACGTTAACTCCATAATTCTTTCTTTCTCCTATGTTCAGGATGAGCTGATGGCAGAACTTGAAGAACTGGAGCAAGAAGAATTAAATAAGAAGATGACAAATATCAGACTTCCGAATGCGCCTTCCTCCTCGCTCCCAGCTCAGCCAGACAGAGGGTCGGGTAGGATGCCCAGCGCGTCCTCTGCACGCCGCTCTCAAGCAGGTCTGTGCCTCACCCCAGCCCCCGTGGTCAAATACTGACCTGAGATGACGGCCAGGCCTATCTGGGGGGGCCTATCCTCTAGACTTCCCTGGTGGTCTAGTGGTTCAGACGCAGTGCCTCCACTGCAGGGCGTGGGTTTGATTCCTGGTCAGGGAAGTAAGATCCCTCAGGCCCTGCACAGCCAAGAAAAAAGAAACTTTCAAGAGTAATGAGCATGTCTGGGCTTCCCAGGTGGTGCCAGTCATAAAGAGCCTGCCTGCTAATGCAGGAGACGGAAGAGACACAGGTTTGTCCCTGGGTCAGGAAGATAGAGCCCCCGGGGGAAGGCATGGCACCCCACTCCAGTATTCTTGCCTGGAGAATCCCAGGGACACAGGAACTGGGTGGGCTACAGTCCATGGGGTTGCAAAGAGTCGGACACGACTGAAGCGACTTAGCACACACATCTCTTTTAGCACTTATTTTTTTTTCATAAATATAGGCCTTTTAATAAATAATTCCTATTTGTTTTCTGTGCTGAAGGTGTGAATGTCACCAGTGACTGATTTTTATCCTTTTTTTTGTTCCAGCATCTTCTAGGAGGACAGAAGGAGAGGATGATGACTCCCAACATTTGGCAGCTTGGGCTACTTAGAGCGGAAGTTTTGGACACAGCTGTGCATAAGATGTTTTTGCCAAATACCAACGCCATCACAGATTCTGTTTTATATTTATACTGGATGAATAATTGTCTTTTAAGCTTCATAGGTAAAAGTTAAAGGAGTCATGTGTAGATTTAGGATCCCTTTAAGATGGAAAGGCACTTCCCGGTAGCATTTTGGAGGATCTCTTCATCCCGATAGGAGGGACCACTCTGCCCTGTCCGCTGCGGTATTTCCAGTCCTGGCACATGGTTGGTACTCTCTATGTATTTGTTGAAAGAAAACTGAATCCTATTACATGGGAAACATATAATCGACTGTAAGCCACTGAAGAGTGATGTGTTCAGGGAAGATGGAGGGGAGAACTGGCCTCCCTGCGTGAAGGTGGGTTTGTGGTGTGTGTCCACGTTAGGAGAATTGTAGCCCAGGGTAAATGTTCAAGAAATACAACTCTTCCTAGGCGAGGCTTCTTGTAAAGAAGTCTTGTGTGAGTTTACACATAAATAGTTTCATTGAGTTTTGCAATTTAAAATCTTAAGGGAGTTTTAATTGACATTTATTATGCCAATTAAGCTTGGAATGGGGCAGTGGCTGCATTTCCCAAAATGTCTGGAAGCACTAACAGCTTCCACTGCTGAGCGAGAATCTCCTGGGTGTCATTGAGCCGTTTAGGGAGCTGCATTTCTGTTCCCAGGCTATTATGACGCTATTGTGGCTTCAGTGTGCTAAATGTGTGTTCATTCTTTTATGTTTTGGGCTCTGTCGTTCATTTATTTACAATTTGCCTCATATTCTTTGTAAATACATAGAAATATAGGTAATTAAAAATATATCTTAGGTAAAATTTGGCCATAATGATTTTTAAATGAAAGTAAAATTCAAAATTATGTGTTGCCCATAAATGTATCACGGACCATAAAATGACAAGTATCATTATAGAAAATGATCTAGTAATTCCCAACATTAGCTTAGGGAATACAAGGTCCAGTGGAATGGAAACAACACTAGACTTGGAGGTAGGAGTTCTGGATCCCATTCCTGCTCTGCCGTGAACACAACACAACTAGGCAAGTCATAAACTCAGTCTGTGTTTTTTCACTGAGAAATCTAAGGGTTGCACTTGATGCGGCTGACGGTTCCGTCCTGCCACAGGCCTTTTGCATGTGACGCCCTTCTTAGCGGTCTTTCTACCCACCACAGCACAGATACCACATCTCACGTAGTTCTTCAGTCTTAGTTAAAGCGTCCTTCGTTCTGGGAAATAGTTCCCTGATTGCAGACTAACTGGGGTCTGCCTTCTAAACGCTCTCGCAGCCACCTGCTTTCTCCCCTGCATGTGCGCTTAGCGATCACTTTCTTATTGCTCCCCCTCCGTGCCTGCCGCTCCCCAGCCCGCGAGTCGTGCGCTCTGCAGTCCCCGGGGTTCTCTGGCCGCCCCGCCCGGGTGGGCCGCGTTTCATCAGAGCCCTCGTTCGCCCGTCCGACCCCGCGGCGCTCAGCGTGCCCGAGTGGCCCAGGCCCGCGCCGGGACCGGCGGTGGCCCGCCCGGCCGTCCCGCCGCACGGCGCGGCCTGCGGGCAGGGGCGCGCCTCCTCCCAGGCAGCGCAGCCGGTGTCCCTGCAGCCTCTGCGGCAGTGCCGTTTAATGGAGCTTTATCAGGGTCACCACCTCTTCGGGGTCGTGCTAGAGTAACAGGATCTGGACTTACCTTCTACTCTCAGACAACTAGGAAACCGAAGGGAACGTTAAGCGACGGTTTTCAGAGCCCGGACGGCGGCCGCAGAGAAGCCGGGGCGGACGGACGGGGCTTCGGGCTCCGCCCGCGGCCTCGGGAGCCTGCTGCGCTGAGAGGGGCGGGAAGCGAGGGGAGGTTGCTGGAAAGCGGCTTCTCCGCGGGGAGGCAGCGCGCCGGGGGTCCGCAGAGGGGCCCCTTCAGAGCCCTGCTCGGGACGGATCTGCGTGCACGTCTGAGGAAGGGCCTGACACGGAGGCATCCCTGGAAAGAAGAGGCAGGTCAGTCCCGGCAGCTCACACAGGGCAGGGCAACGCGCCTCCGTCGGCCACGGGGAAGACCCACTAAAGGGCCTCGGATTGAGTCCTTGCAAGGATGTTGCCTCATTAGTGACGTCAAATTATGCCTAGGCTAAAGGCTGTTCTGGGTCCACCCTAAAGAGCTTAAAAGTGACAGCGTTAGTCACTCGGCAGTGTCCGGCGGTGCATCCCCACGGACTGTAGCCCCAGGCTCCTCGTCCATGGGACTCTCCAGGCAAGAATACTGGAGTGGATTGCCATTTCCTTCTCCAGGGGATCTTCCCAACCCAGGGATCGAACCCAGGTCTCCCGCATTGCAGGAAGACACTTTAACCTCTGAGCCACCAGGGAAACCCCCAGATGCTTAAAGGAATATAAAAGCTAATAATTAATAACAACAGAACAAATAAAACTGGCACCCAACAGATAACATTCCCAAAGTCCAGTGTGAACATTCCAGGCAAAGAAACAGGAAAATACAGCCCATAACCAAGAGAAAAGTCACACAGGAGGAACGGACTCAGAAGTGACACAGACGGTGGAATTTGAAGGCAAGGGATATCAAAACAGTTACTATAAATATATTCTGTATGTTCATTAAAATTGCTACAGTAAATATACTCCATATGTTTGAAAAAGAAAAAAACATGATCACAATGAAGGCAGAAATGGCAGATCTAAGAAAAAAAGACCCAAATTGAAATTCTAGAAATGAAAAATACATTATCTGAAATGAAAAACAGAATATAGTAGATGGGAGTAACATCAGATTAGACATTGAAAAAGGAAAGGTTAGTAAACTTAAAGACATAGCAACAGAAATTACCCTAAATAAAACACTGAAGAAAAAAATGGAACAAATAAAGCAAGAATAAGCTTTGAGACCACATTAAGCTGTCTAACATGCAGGATATTGAAGTCTGGAATTTTGGTGGTGGACTGGATGAATTTTGGGAGGAGGTGGCTTGTTTGGGGTAGGGAATGGAATAGGATAGAAAAAAAACTTTGTAGAAATAATGGCTGAGAAATTCCCAAGCTTGATGAAAACAATAAGCCTACAGTTCAGTGAAGCTTGTGTGCATGCGTGCTGAGTCACTCAGTCGTGTCTGGCTCTCTGTGACCCCATGGACTGTAGCCCACTAGGCTAGAGCTACCTGGGAAGCCCTCAGTGAAGCCTAGCATACCTCAGGCATCGAAAGCGCATAAACGAGCCCCGAGACATGTTTGGACATCTCTCCCCAGCCAGTTAAACACACATTTCCAGCTAGTTCTGCTAGATCTGTGAGGTCCAAAACAGTATCCACTAGCCACATGAAATGAGCATGTGAAACGTGGCCAGTGCAGCTGAGGGGCTGAATTTTTAATTTCATTCAGTTTTAATTAATTTAAACATAAAAACTAGTCCAATTCAATTAGTTGACGAGATTAAGCATGCTGGAAAAACTTGGGCAGTTAGTTTTTCAAGTACTTAATGTATATGCATGCATTAAATATATATGCATATATATACAGTCAGATAGCACCCCAAACTCCTCTATCCATGGGATTCTCCAGGCAAGAACACTGGAGTGGGTTGTCATTTCCTCCTCCAGGGGATCTTCCCAGCCCAGGGATTGAACCAGGGTCTCCTGCATCTCCCGGATTGGCAGGAAGATTCTTTACCACTGAGCCACCTGGGAAGCCCTATACAGAGCAAGTATTTCTAATTAAAATTTGCATCTGAATTGAGATGTGCTCTGAGTGTAAAACATATATTGGATTTCAAAGACTTAGTATAATAAGAATCATTAATACCTTTATATTGATTTTATGTTGAAATATTGGTTTAAATGTATAAGTAAAATATATTATTAAAATTAATTTCAGCTGTTTCTTTTCACCATTTTAAAATGCGGCTACTTGGAAATCGAAAATTACATATGTGGTTCACATTATATTTCTATTGGTTAGCCTTGGGCAAGAAGATCAGTTTCTCATTATTAATGAGTGCACAGGTAGATTTGAAGTACTAAAATGCCTGTGTTCAAAATAAAACAAATTTTGTAAAAGGTGACCTCTTATTCTAAAAAGAAACAAAATACATTGAAATAAAATCATAATGCTACCCCTCTGTTGACAATAAGGAAGTAGTGAAAGAAATGAGAGAAAAGGTATAAATCATCCTTAGATTGAAGAGATATTCAAAAGAATAAAGGTACTAATCAGTCAGCTAAATATGTTTCCAGCAAGGCATCTTAGAATGGAAAAACTTCTGTTTGGAAGTTACAAAGTCCGGGATGTTGGCTAATAGCTGGTTTCACTGCATTCAGTGGTACCCCAGGGGTGGATCTCCATTTGGTCAGGGCTGTTTTGCATTTTTAAATAAAGTGTTTCCCAATATATCTCTCAGGCTTTTCTCCTTTTCTTTGGCTATAAGAAACACCTGCTGGCTCAGAGGTGAAGACTTTGCCTGCCAGTGCAGGAGACAGGTTCAGTCCCTGGTCGGGAAGATCCCCTGGAGGAGGGCATGGCAGCCCACTCCAGGGTTCCTGCCTGGAGAATCCCGTGGACAGAGGGGCCTGGCGGGCCACAGTCCGTTGGGCCAGAGAGTCAGACCCGACTGAGCAACTGGCATGCATGCATGCAGCACACTCAGCACAACTTAAGAGACAAACCTGGATTCTTTAGAAGTGATTTGGATAGTTTCCATAATCAAAGAAAATGCTGGAAGTGCAAATCAGAGGAATGAAACCAGAGGCCCTGGAGCTCAGACTGAGGTACTCATCTTCTCAGTCCCCCACAACAAGGAAAGGTAAGCTGCCGCTACTGTGAAGAAGCTGGTATCCCGTTCAGGATCAAATTTCAAAGCCAGAATATTTGATTGGCCAAGCTTCCTGGATGCTCATGAGCTGAGAAGAGGGAAGGGATGTTTGCTAAAGTGTAATCAAGGTTCTCTTACCTGAAGAAGACAGAGTGGATGTTGGCCTTATAAATCTAAAATATTACCTCAAACAGCAAATGCCCACTCACCCACTGAGAATGATTAAGTTTGAACTGCAGCATTTCCTCCTTCTTGGCAAACACTGAGTCTGAGCACTGATTTATTTAGTAGAAACTGGAGTAGTAGATACTTTACACACCACAATCATTTATGTCTTACTAAAACAAACTGAATAATCTGTTAAAGTTAGGAGTCCAAGCAAGAAGAAAGAAAAAGAGAAAGGAAAAATTCCAGAGAAGCTAGGACCAATAAGGATACCTTGGTAGCATTACATTACAGCCCAGTGGAACCAACTTATAAACTGTTGGTCAAAGTCTAGTTCATGTCTCTACTTTTCATTACTTCAAGATACATACTGATGTTTCTGCTGGAGAAGGTATTTCTTGTTGCTGTTCAGTTGCTAAGTAATGTCTGACTCTTTTTGACCCAGACTTGTCACGCCAGGCTCCTCTGTCCTCCACTACCTCCCAGAGTTTGCTCAAACTCATGTCCATTGAGAAGGTGATGCCATCCAACCATCTCATCCTCTGTTGTCCCCTTCTCTTCCTGCCTTCAATCTTGCCCAGCATTAGGGTCTTTTCAGATGAGTCACTCTTTCCAACAGGTGGCCAAAGTATTGGAGCCTCAGCTTTAGCAATAGTCCTTCCAATAAATATTCAGGGTTGATTTCTTTTAGGATGGAATGGTTTGATCTCCTTGCTGTCCGAGGGACTCTCAAGAGCCTTCTGCTGCACCTCAATTTGAAAGCATCAGTTCTTTGGCATTCAGTCTTCTAATTTATGGTCCAACTCTCACATCCATACACGACTACTGGAAAAACCATAGCTTTGAATATAGGGATCTTTTATCAGCAAAGTAATGTCTCTGCTTTTTAATATGCTGTCCAGGTTTGTCATAGCTTTCCCTTCAAGGAACAAGTGTCTTTTAATTTCACTGCTACAGTTACCATCTGCAATGATTTTGGAGCTCAAGAAAATAAAATCTGTCATTGCTTCCACTTTTTCCTCTTCTATTTGCTATTAAATAATGGAACTGGATGCCATGACCTTAGTTTTTTGAATGTTGAGTTGCAAGCCGGCTTTTTCACTCTCCTCTTTCACCTTCATCAAGAGGCTCTTAAGTTCCTCTTTGCTAAAGTCCTAGTGGTATCACTTGTACTTGCGGTTGTTGATACTTCTCCAGGAAATCTTAATTCCTGCCTGTGCTTCATGCAACTTGGCATTTTGCATGATGTATTCTGCATATAATGGGCTTTCCAGATGGCTTAGCCATTAAGAATCTGTCTGCAGTGCAGGAGTGGTAGGAGTCTCAGGTTCGATCCCTGGGCTGGGAAGATCCCCTGGAGGAGGGCATGACAACCCACTCCAGTATTCTTGTCTGGAGAATCCCATGGACAGAGGAGCCTGGTGGGCTACAGTGCATGGGGTTGCAAAGAGTGGGCCATGACTGAATGACTGAGCAGGCATTCTGCATATAAATTAAATAAGCAAGGTGACAATGTATAGCCTTGTCATCCTCGTTTCCCAATTTTGAACCAGTCAGTTGTTCCACATCCAGTTCTAACTGTTGCTTCCTAACCTGCATACAGTTTTCTCAGGAGACAAGTAAGGTGGTAGGGTATTCCCATCTCTTCAAGAATTTCCCAGTTTGTTGTGATCCACAGTATTTCTTAAATTAGCTAAAATACTTCAACTTCAAATTTACTTTACATCATTTGTTTCCTGGATGACCAGAAGTTTTATTGAACTTTATAGAAGACATTGGAGCTATTGTTTTGAAAAAAAAAAGACAGTATATATTGACAAAGTACAGACAGGGCAAAACAGTAAAACTGTTATTCAGAAGAGAGATGTTCGAACACTGAGCAAGTAGGCAATGCCTCTGATTATGAATCCTTCTCCTGAACATTTCTGATATTCACAGGCTCCTGAAGGTTGTCTCTACAGTATCACTTATGATATCAGGAGGGTAAATGTTTCTTTTCAGCATCCAGAAACAATCTCCAATCCAGGCTTCTCTGTGAAGCACCGAAAGGGTGACATGTGGGTGGCATGTGGCATGGTTTTTTGTAGTATGTTTATATATATGAAATGTACCCAAGCGGGTCATATATGCTTAAGTACAAATTATACACGTGTGTTAAGACATGTATAGCTGCAGTCGTGTCCAGCTCTTTGTGTGGCCCACCAGGCTCCCTGTTCATGGGATTCTCCAGGCAATAACACCGGAGCGGGTCACCATCTCCTCCAACAATCGCACGCACTCTCGACATTAATACAGTCTGTGTCTGTCCCCTGCCGTTTGGAAAGGCTGCTGCTTGTCATGCCCCACCATTCTCCCGAGCTCCGTCAGTCCCAGCTCTTGCATCTTTTTCTCTTTGGAGGGCTCAGTCTTCTTCCTGACTCATAAATGTGAATCTTTCTCAGATTTTTAATAATTCAGTTATTTGCTCTCTCTTTTCTATACTATTCATAGGTATCATTTTAAATTATAGCTTCAACTATCCTTTCTTTGAGGGAATGACTTAAATTGCTCATATAAATTTATTCATTCAATCAACTAATATTTACTAAACACTATCCTCTGAGCTCTGAGTCAGTATGGGGATTAAAGTTGAAGCAGTCCTGCTGGCATGTGTATTTCTAGCTGTGACCTCTATCCCAAGCTCTAGTCAATTAGAGGCTAGAGGTTCACTTTAGTTCTCCTGCCGTCACTTCCACATCAACATCTCTGTCTTAAAGTCTACTTTGGTGTTTAAATAGCTACTCTCCTCAGCTCTCTTTTGATTACAATTTGCATGCAGTATCTTTTCCCATCTTTTTATTCTCAATCTATATTTGTGCTTTAATCTGCCATGAGCCTTTTGTAGATAGCATAAAATAAGATATTTCTTTTTTTAATCCATTCCCCCAATCTCTGCCTTTTAATTGGAGAAGTTAATTGTTCATATGTAAGGTACTTACTGTATTTGCCATTTTGGTGCTTGTTTTCTATAATATATGTCTTATGTCTTTCTTCCCTTAATTTCTCCATTACTTCTTTCTTTCAAAAAGTTAGTAGATAAATAGCAAATAAATACATTCTAGTGTAGTATTTTAATTCCCTTGCAGCTTCTTTCACTATGTAATTTGTTTTCTTAGTGTATATCCTTGGGGATTACAAATAACACTTTAATTATAATAAACTAGTTCAAATTAATACAAACAACTTGAATATTACATAAAACTTTGCTTCTATATATCTCCCATTCCCCTTTATAGTGCATAAACTACATCTTTAGGCATGTGTGCCTGTAAACACAGACTTATAGTGATTACATCATATACTTGCCCTTTAAATAAAAAGGAAAAAAGAGGAGTTACAACTAAAAATACTCATACTGGTTAACCCTTACCTATGTAGCTACCTTTACTGCTATTCTTCATTATTTGCGTTGGTTCAGATTACAGCCTGGTGTCCTTTCATTACTGTTTGAGGGTCTCCTTTTAGCGTGTCTTGTGAGGCAGGTCTACTGACAATGAATTCCTTCAGTTTTTCTTTATTAGGGAGTTCTTAATTTCTCCTTCATTTTTTTAAAGAATAGTTCTGCTAGTTATAAATTTTGGGTAACAATTTTTTTTCTCCTAAAAATTTGAATATGCTACTTTCTTCTGGGCACCATGGTTTTTGATGAGAAAACAGCTGTTAATCTTATGGAGGATTCTTTGTATGTAATGAGTCTCTTCTGTCTTGCTACTTTAAAGATTATTTGTCTTTTGACAATTTAATTAAAATGTGTGTAGCCATTTTGAGTTTTTCCAGCTTGAGTTTCATTGAGCTTCTTGGATTTGTTGATTCATATCTTTCATTGAAGTTGGGAAGTATTTGTCATTATTTTTTCACATATTCTTTCTGCCCCTTCCTCTTCTTCTTGCTGTCTATTTCTCTTCCCTTGGGCGTCCAATTACATGTGTTACTTTGCTTGGTGGTCTCACACAGGTCTTTTATACTCTGTTCACTTTTTTCCCCATTTTTTCTTCTCAGACTAGATAATCTTCGTTGATCTATCTTCAAACCCATTGATTCCTTCTCTCTGCCTGCTCATTTGTTGGTGATTTTCTCTAGTGAATTTTCATTTCATTTATTATATTGTGTTTTTCAACTTCAGAATTCCCAATTAGGTCTTTTTTCATGAAATCTCTCTCTTCATTGATATTTCCTATTGGTAAGAAATTATTCTCATGCTTTCCTTTAGTGTTTTAGAAATGGTTTGTTTTAGCTGTTTGAAGATATTTTAAAATAGCCCATTTAAAATATTTGTCTAATAAGTGCAGCATCTGGCTTGTTTTAAGGTCAGTTTCTACTGACGGCTTTCCCCTTGTGTTTGGAGCACACTCTCATTTATTTGTGTGTGTCAGACTGTTTTGTTGTTGTTGAAAACAGCACATTTTGAATATCATATATGTGAATATTATAATCCTTCCCTTGGTGTTTATTGTCTCTTGAACTTGTTTGCTTGCTTAGTTACTTTTCTGAACTATTTATTTTGTCTGTCGTCTTTGTTGTGTGTGTCCAGTGAAGTCTCTGTTCCATAGTAGTCAGTTAATAACTGAACACAGATTTCCTTAGGTACTTGGAACTAAATGTATAAAACAAAATATCCTGCACAAAGTGGTGTGCAGAGCTCTCTGTGCCTTTTATGAAAGCATAATAACAGCCCACATGATTTGTTAACGTTTCAGCAAGACTCCTGTTTCCTTGAGTTCACAGTCTACACTGCCTGGGAAAGAGGTTCATATTTACTTTATGCGTTCCCAAGATTATTCATTTTTTCATATAGTCTTTCATCAAAGACTACTTGATGACAGACACTGTGAGCTTAAGCAGGACGCAGACGCTGCTCTGAGGTAGGCCACAGTCCAGCTCTGTGACCTTGGGAAAGTTTCTTTAACTTCTCTGAGGCTGAAATACCTTTATGACATAACAGGAAGACTATATCCTTGACATCACTGGATTATCATGAGAATTAAGTTGGAATATATATGTAAAACTAGCACAGTACCTGGTACAAAATTAATGCTTAATAACTACTTTCTTCTTCCTCTTGCCAATTCTCAAAGCAACAGAGGCAATTTAGGTAACAATTGTCACCATCTGTCACGTGCTAATTCTATGCCAACTGAGTGCAAAAGGTCTTACTCAATATTTCGCTAGTTTGTAAAACATGGCTTTGAATTAGATATTAATTAATTAATATATGTAGTCATTAATAAATCTGAAAGTGGCTCAAAAAGATGAAGCAACTTTCTGAGGTCATATAATTGCTAATTAGGATGAAGAATTTGAAATCGAGTTTCCTTGGTGGCTCAGACTGTAAAGAATCTTCCTGCAATGTAGGAGACGTGGGTTCCATCCCTGGGTTGGGAAGATCCCCTGGAGGAGGGCATGGCAGCCCACTCTAGTGTTCTGGAGAATCCATGGACAGAGGAGCCTGGTGGGCTACAGTCCATGGGGCTGCAAAGACTTGGCCACAACTGAGCGACTAACACTTTCACTTAGTTCAATACCTATATCCTTAACTTCTTCCCTGGATTTCTGCTGATACAAGTGCTTCCTTCACGAGATGACATGTGCATAAAATCCTTAAAGAAAAAAAAAAATGTTCCAGGCAAGTAGAACCTAAGAAAAGATCATTCTTTGTCTTTCTTTGGCTGTAGAGGGCAGCAGAGGTCCAGACTGAGAAAAAAGTGCATGCCTCCGACTAGTATATCTCCTAGAAGGTTATTTTGTCCACAGAGTCTGACACGATTTAGTGACTGAACAACAACAAGAAGATTATTTTACTTTGGGCAATGCAAAATAACAAAATTACATAAGCCTAAAACTGTATCAGAAGCTCCTGGAAAACTGGGCCAGATTGGTTACATTTCTAATATTAATTATTTTTCTGACAGAGGTTTTATTTTAATGAACATGTATGCTTTTTGCAGGGAAAGAAAGCAAACTTTAGCTGAGAAGACTGAGCCAATAATAGCTCAAACGCTGACTCCTGAGTCTCCATTGGAAAATGTAGCCCTTCTGTAGTTCTTAGTCAAGATTGACAAGTTCAAGATCATGTTTTCAAAGGAAGGCTCAAAGGCATTTGAGTTGCTTTCGCTCTGACTTCGTTCCTGAAGATGCCTGTGCAGGATCTGGGGCCCGGAGCCATCGCCGTGGCTTCTGACGCCTGCACGCGTGGAGTCACTCATGCCGGTTACACCACGCAGGACAGGACGTGTGTGACACACGCCCTTCAGGCCCAGGGTCAGCGCTCCTGAGTTCTCTCTCCTTCTCTTAAAACATTCCCTTCTCAGTGGCTTTAAAGATATTTAGTAAAATAACATCAATGAGACCTGGATCAGGCTTGGTTATTTAAGGAGGAGAAATAGAACTGCTAAATGTCTTGAGTTTCTGAAAACATTAATAAAGAAAATAAAGTCGAACATTAGAGGGTTTTGGTATTGCATGAAGCAACTAAGTTGACCACTTCTGACCTGAGCCTAAGTCATGAGTTGAGATCACTTGCCCGCTCCTTCGAGGCAGCAGACTTCATTGCGAGGTTTCCGAGGGCGAGAACTGTCAACAAATGAGCCTGAGCAACCAAGCCGAAAGAGCAAAGGCTGACTGACAGATGCTTGTTGAACACCTGTGCTGAGTGCTCAGGAAAGGAAGGCCTGCTTGTCACAGGAGGGCGCAGTCCAGGGAGCCGCCGGCAGAACCGCTGGGGGGCCGCTGGTCTGGCCCACGTGGTCCATCGACGACTGGCCGCGGCTCCTCCTGGCGGGGCTCCCTGGGAAGAGAACGCGGGAAGCTGAAGGAGGCCGACTTTCGGCATCCACGCCCCAGGACCGGGTCAGACAGAGAAGCCGAGGGGCGGTGCGGGCTCACGGGAGGCCTTGCTGACCCCAGAGGGCACCAGGGAGCCGCGCCTGAGTGCGGGCCACCCCGCGGCGCTCACCCAGAGTGCGGCTGCCTGGCGGAGGGCACGGTCCTGGGGCGAGGACAGCCACAGGCACCGGCCAGGGGGTGCGCCCGTCAGTCCTCTGCTGAAGGGGATTCGGGCGTTACCGTACAGCGTCCACCGCCGTGGCCTTCCATCATTGAACTTTGTTGGTCTTCACTTCCTTCATGTGTCAGGTAAGTACTGAAGACATCTCTACACGGTCAAAATTAGGATTAAATATAACAATACAGGCAACATCCGTGTTGTGCCCGGCACATGAGACGTTGCAGAAATTCTCCATTGTTCCCTTGCTCACAGCTTCTCCAGTGTATGCGGCGACCACTCTGGTGGGCACTAGGTTTTCAGAAACGGGTAAGCACAGTTCCGTGCCCTCAGGAAGTCTGGTCAGGGGACGCTGGCACACCCAAGGCCGTGCAGTGTGATGTGTAAGGGCTCCAGCCTTGCCTGGCTGCCTTGGGCTGGCCTTCCGGACCAGCTG
>CM035278.1:75832259-76012767 GCA_020226075.1 Hydropotes inermis | reverse complement strand
GACTGACCGACTGAACTGAACTGAATTGACTGATCTATGCTGAGCTCCCCAGGGGGCGCCAGTGGTGAAGAACTTGCTTGCCAAGGCAGGAGACATAAGAGACGCAGGTTCGACTCCTGAGTCCGAAAGATCCCCTGGAGGACAGCATGGCACCCCACTCCAGTGTTCTTGCCAGGGACAGAGGAGACTGGTGGGCTATAGTCCTTGGGGGTCACAAAGGGCCAGAAAGGACTGGAACAGCTTAGCACACACGCACTCACACTTACTGGTATTAAAATGTGATGCATGAAACCCAAGGAAGAGGGAATATATGTATACATGCGGCTGATTCACTTTGATGCACAGCAGAAAGTAACACAGCATTTTAAAACAACTACACTCCAACTAAATAACTAATTACTTAAAATATGTGGCACAACCTTTCTTCACCAGCCTCTTTGATCGGTGTAAGCCTAAACGGTAGAACTGGAGTCTGGACTCAAGGACAAAATTGAGAACCTCTCTCTGGTGGCTTTGAAAAAGTTAACACACAGATAGCGGCTATGATCCCACATCCATGCCATCTTTATGGATAGAACCAGACACAGCAGCACCGGGTGGGGTATCAGAGACCTGTTTTCCACAGCGTTCTACTGCTCGGTCAGTGTTCAGGTCATCTTCCTGGAGTGAGGTTTTACCTGTAAGATGAGGGTTTGGAGCAGAAGACTTACTTGATGGGCCCCATCAGACATGACAGTTCTAGGATTCGGAGCTAATGAAGTAGAGTCTGTCTGCAAACCTGCACCCCTCAACCGCTGTGGGAGAGCTTTTCTAATCCTAGTAGCTTCTGGGGGAAAGGCAGATTTGCTACCTACAGGATTATTGCCGAGGGTCAGTTTAAACCAGCTAATTCTCAGAGTACTTCTAGTTATAATAGACCCTCTCAGTCCATATTAATTATAAGGCGTTAATTGTCTGAGGGCTAAGAGGTTCAGATACCTTATTTTTAAATCATTTTTAATTTCCAAGATTAATCCATCCATTCATATGAATCACGTTTCCGTAGAGCCTCTGGCGTGCATGTGCTGAGCATCTGCATGGGGAATGGACGTAAACAGGTACAGCCCAAAGCAGTCAGTGCCCTGCTGGAGGCACGCACACGGTCCCGGGCCCACCTTCCGGGGCGTCCCGGTGGAGACCGCCATGCAGGGCTGGGAGACAAGGATGTCTGGGGTCCAGGGCCCTCAGAGGCCTGCGGAAGCAGCTGGGTCAGGAAGGGCCTTGTTCATGGCATGCGTGTCCAGAGCAGGCCCTGCTGTTCAGGTGGGCATACAGACCCCAAAACCTTGGGTGATTCAGAGCAAAGTCTAAGATGTTCCTGTTGTATCTCTGTAGACAGAATCCAAGGCCAGGACAGACTGAGTTTTTTTGCCATCATTTTTCCAGAAACGCTGTAGATGTGGGCAGGAATTTCATGACTAAACTGGTTATATTTAAGGAAGTTCTTAGAGCTTCCCCGGTGGTGTGAGTAGTAAAGAGCCCGCCTGCCAGTGCAGGAGACATAAGACATGTGGGTTTGATCCCTGGGTCGGGAAGATCTCCTGGAGGAGAAAATGGCAATCCATTCCAGGATCTTTGCCTAGAGAATCCCGTGGACAGAGGAGCCTGGCTGGCTACAATCAATGGGGTCACAAAGAGTCAGACACGACTGAAGTGACTTAGCATGTACATGAGGAAATTCTTATTTACACATCTCAAAATACAAATTTATTAGATGATGTCACTTCTTATCAGAAGCTTGTGAACAAAGAATGGAATAACATTACTCAAATAATATTTACTTTCAAACATTTTAAAATTAAAACCTCTCTATGAATTGAGTGAGGCATCGACCAAGGCACAAGGCATTCTGTCTGGTCACGATGGCTGTTCTGTGCCTTGAAAATAAATTTAGGAAGTGACTTCTGTATCAGCTTTTTATGCCTTGACAGCACACTGAATCAATAGTATTCCTCTGACATATTTGAAAGGTGTGACTAGACCAAAAGAAAAACGCTTCCAAGAGTGTTGAAGGAATTTGATATCTGACAACAAATACATCAACTTCTGTCATTTCCCTATTTCTTTGTGTCCTTAAACCATATGCCTATTTGCTTTATGTATTTACACTTTCCATTTCAATGTTTATAGAACAGTTTGTAAGCATCACTCCTAAAACATACTTATCGGACAGACTGCAGAAGCAGGAAGTTGAGCTTTCCGTCGGTTTGGGCTTTATTCTTCTATTTTAAGAAAATGTAGTGATAATGTCGTCCCTGAAGGTTTGGGTCAGGAAAGTAGAACATTCCAGGTGCTGAAAAGGCTAGTCTGACTGAGAAGTCAGAAGCAGAGTGAGAGGTGACCTTGAGGAGGTGACCTCAGATTACGTGTCAACTAGGGTGCCTTAAAGGTGCCAAGTCCATGAACATACGCAGACAGAGATCCCACCATCACCAAAGGAAACTCTGACAGATAGGAATATGGGCAGTTCAGCGTTTCAGGAGCTTCCTCTCCTCCTCCTAAGCCTCTGGCTGTGGCTGAACTCTGAGCTCTCGGTGACACAGCTGGTGGGCACTGCGTGAGGCGGAACTGCCTCGCCTGTGCACAGAAGGGCACGCTCAGCACCCGTGTAAGCCCCGCTGCCCTGGGCTTGGCTGTTCCCAAGCCTCGGGAGATGCCAGGTCCACAGCTGCACGCTCGACACGCCCCTCCACGTGTCCGCCTCTCAACACAACAAGCTGGTGAGCACTCTCATTATCTCTGTTTCAAATGAGCACCGAGGCTCAGAGAGGCGAGGTAATTTGCTTTACTTGGTAAGAAGCAAGAACCCAAGCTTAGGTATGTTTAATTTTAAGGTATATTCTTAACTAGCTTCAGATTAAGGGGTAAGTGAACTTGGAAAGTTCTGGGTTCCAAGAACTGGAGAAAATAAGGAAACATTTTGTAGATATGACATATTCAGAAAAGTAAACCCCACAGATTCTTACACAATATTTTGAGGATGGCATTATGAATATATCCATGTAAACTATATCAGGGGCTTCCCTGGTGACTCAGATGGTAAAGAATCCGCCTGCAATGTAGGAGATCTGGGTTCAATCCCTGGGCCTGGAAGATCTGCTGGAGAAGGGAATGACAACCCACTCCAGTGTTCTTGTTTGGAGAATCCCATGGAAGGAGGAGCCTGGTGGGCTGCAGTCCATTGGGTTGCAAAGAGTCGGACACGACTGAGCAACTCACACACACACACACACACACAAGCTGTATCAGCCACAAAGTTTCCTCTGTAAAGGAGAAATTAATGTATTACCTAGCTAAAAAACGAAAGACATTTCTAAACATATTTAAATTTTTCAACACATACAGTAAAATCTTACTTTGAACATAAAGCTGTTCGTGTATTATAAAACTAGTTTCTCCAAGATCTTGCTAAATAAATCATTGATGGAGCATCTAAAGGATTGAGGTCTGAAACGGAATTATCAGCCTCCCACACTGAGTGCCCTCCTGTTTTTGCCTGTTCCACGTTTATCCACCATATTCTTCTGCTCATCTTTCCTTCATTTCTGGGGCATGAGCCCAAATGCTGTTGTAACTTGCTCTTCCTTATTATGCATACTTTCATTAGTTCACCTTGGGCCATCTTTCACTTCTTCCCCTGTCTTCCAATTCCTGTCCATAATCTTAAGTAAAGAATTATTATCCATTTTAAGCAAAAGCACAGCCCTTATTTTGATTAATGAGTGTAAAATTAGAGCTGGTGATTGACAGTCTTTGTGGAACATGAATGCATGAAGACATTAGAAACAGAAGTAACTCTAGGTGATGGTGGCGCGTCCGGGGTTCCCTTGTTCGGCGAGAGGTGGGCTGACATGCTTCCACTTCAGCTGGCGATGGAACCGGTGGTTTCTCTGCGTCTGTGACTTCGTGTGGTTGTTGCCCCGAGTGTGCTGCGTGAGTCACCAGGCTGGATGCTGGCTTGGAAGTGATCTGTAGCCTTCTGGCAAACCGTTTGCACTGCTTGTGGGCCCATTTAGTTGAGGTGGTGCGACGTGTCATTTTTGAGCAGACTCCAAATCTGTACCATCTCTTTGTGTTTGGCCTGGCTCACTTGAAAATCTCCCATTATTTCTTTACAAAAGTCTCCACTTACCTTTCATCTCTAACTAATCTGCCTTCCTGAAGCCCCATGCGTGCATGCTAAATCGCTTCAGTCTTGTCCAACTCTTTGCGACCCCACAGACTGCAGCCCGCCAGGCCCCTCTGTCCATGGGATTCTGCAGGTAAGAACCCTGGAGCGGTTGCTGTGCCTCCTCCAGGGTACCTTCCCGACCCGGGAATTGAACCTGCGCCTCCTATGGCTCCTGTGTTGGCAGGTGGGTTCTTTACCATAATGCCCCCTGGGAATCCCCCTGAAGCCCTGTTTGTCCACACAAATATTTGCTTTAAATTATTCTTGTTTAATCACCAGTTCAAACTTTATCAATTGCCCCATTGCAATCTTTATGCAGATTTCCATCATCCTATATGTTGAAAAGGCATTTTAAGGCTAATCTGAAAGACCATCGTCTACCCCAGGTGGCACTAGTGAGTGTCCACCTGCCAATGCAGGAGACAGAGGAGAGGGGGGTTTGATCCCTGGGTGGGGAAGATCCCCTGGAAGCCAGCAGGGCACCCCACTCCAGTGTTCTTGCCTGGGGAATCCCAAGGACAGAGGAGTCTGGCGGCTGCAGTCCATGGGGTTACAGAGGGTCGGACACGGTTGAAAGGGCTAAGCACATGATAGACAGGGCTTCCCACGCAGCACTAGTGGTAAAGAACCTGCCTGCCAACGCAGGAGATACAAGAAACGTGGATTCGATCTTGGGGTCGGGAAGATCCCCTGGAGGAGGGCATGGCAAGCCACCCACTCCAGGATTCTTGCCTGGATCCCGTGGGCAGGGGAGCCTGGTGGGCTACAGTCCATGGGGTCCCAAAGAGTGGGACACGACTGAGCGACTTAACATGCAGTCTCAACGGATTACGTCATGGTGAAGTGTGGTTAGAACAAAGACCATCAGTAAAGCAGACAGAGCCTACTCGAGCTTTCAAAATGTGAAAGATAGGGTGAATGATGGAATAACAAAGTTAGTTAACGAATGACATTCAGTCCGTCCACCAGTGTCAGTTTCATGAAGGATTTCCAGTGTCTTCCTGTCCACAGGGAGACTCCTGAAGGGCCAAGGTGATGCTATTGGGTGCAGGGGGTCGTTTGTCAGTCTGTTCACTTACGAGTGCCTCCTACGGGACAGACTGAGTTCAGGATTTTCACACTCCATTTGGACCGCCACAGTGCCGTAGTGTGGATGGCACTGTCTTCCTTTGATAGGAGTGAAGTAGATGAAGGAATTTGCCTTGAGACAAACACACTGTAGATGATGGGGTACTATACATACTAATTACTATTAGCTTGAAAATAATTTAAAAATTACAAAGACTTTTTTCAGTACATGCTTATTATAGAAAAGAGAGAATACAGATTCATGACAGGAAGGAAATAAGATTCCTTCATAATTCCATCAAGTAGATAACCATGATTATGATTTTATTTTTTCTGTATACAAATGCATAAATGTTATATACCTTTTTATTTCTAAAAGTGAGATAATACTATCTTGAAGTTTGCTTCTTTTAATTATATCATATATTAATATATATATATATATATATATATATACACACACATATATTATTGGGTACAAAACAGTCCACTTTTTATCTATCATAAAATATTTGACAAAATCCCCTCAGTACTGGAAACTGGCTGACATGTTCAAGATAAATGTGATGTATATCCTTTAAGCAAAATTTTTAAACATCATATATATTTCTTTTGTATAAATTCCTCAAAGTGTAATTGCTAGATTGAAGGCTATGAACATTTTTAGTAGTTTGGCTGTATGTAGTCAAATCAACTCCAGAAATACTATTCTTGAACCAGTTCACACTCCTACCAGCAATACACAGACTTCATTGCTCCAACTCTAGTGAAAATACGTAAAGCAACTATATCTGATTACTAGTGAGGTTGAAGAATTTAAATTTTACTGTATATTTGAATTTTTCTTAACCTTCACTTTAAATGTTAAATATTAAAATTAGCCAAAATAAGACAAAACTGTGGTATGGTGCTCTTATTGTGTCCCCTCTAAAAGAAGAAGAAAAACACAGTTCTCTCTGATTACAAATTACTTTTGGAATGAAAAACAAATTAACTGGATGAGACACCTGGGGCCATTAAGCATATTTCTATGATGCTTGTCACAGTAGTACACCTGGGGTCATGCATTTCTGGTGTTCATTTTAGTACTGCTAACATACGGGGCCCTGATAGGTTTTAGATCAATGCAGAATAGGCAACAGATGTGAAGAAAAATTGATCCTATGAATCTGACTTGAGTTCTACAAGGCAGACCGCTCCTCTGAATTTTGGATGACTGCGTCCAAATGCCTGCTAGAGAGCTGCCCTTGGATGACCTGTCGCATTTCAAATCCAGCGTGCCCCACGCTGAATCTAGACCCTAAACCTCCCTCTTCCTGCGTTATTCTCTTCCTCAGTTGGCAGCACAATGACCCATAGAAAGTATCAACTCCCAAGACTTAAATTTTCCTTTCAAATTCCTCTATTTTCTCTACTATTTTCCTAACTTAGGTTATTCAATAAATATTTTGAGCATCTGCCATTTCTTTCTAAGTTTGGTAGTTGTGGGGCAGGCAAGGATTAGAGGAAAATAGGCAAAGCTTTGCCCTTTGGGGCAGGCTTTTGGGAGGCGGGCAAGTGGAACAGATAATAACAAAATAAGAAAATTGAAATAGAAGTGACTGTTTTGAGGACTATTTTAGGTTGCCTGAAGAGGTAACATTTAACCTAAGGCTTGGAGGAGAAGAGCCAGTTAGGACTTGGGGTATGGCTCTCTAGACAGGGGTTATGGAAAGGTGAGGTAGCAGGCCTTAACCACCTCAAGGAACAGAAGGTGGCCCGTGGGTGGGCGTTAAGGAGAGGAGTTCGTAGAGTGGAACATGTTTGGAGACCATAGAGAGAGGCTTGGGTGTTATATTAAAAGTGATGAGGAATCTCTGAAAATTTTCAGGTAGAGAAAAAAACATGGTATGATTAATGTTTTTCAAAGAGAACAGGAAGGATACTCTGGGAGCCTGGATTAAGGTGGGGCAGAGGTGGAAGCTGACAGACCCTCCCAGTGCTGTACTTCATGAGGTGTTTCTGAGATTCGGGTCCGGGCGATGGCAGTGGAGATGAAAACTGGATAGATTCAAGGCATATAAGATAAGCGGTCCTCCGTCGCCTCCAAGCTCAGAACACAGACATAATTCACCCACGCAAGCTTCCCATGTTCTCTATGCAGGGCTCACCAACACCCATAAACTGAATGTTCACGGCTGACTGACCGCTTAGAACAGCCGCACTCCTGTGTGACTGATTACCAAACCATCAGTTTGTTTTCAAAATTGTATCAGCTGTACTCAAACTATGTTTAAATACATTTATTAACAGTATATAAAACAGTTACATATGAGAATAAATAATTATTTCTAGGAAAAACCAGGCCAGATGACACTTGCTAAAATAAAGGCAAAATAACAGCACAGGACTGAAAAAAAACAGTAAGAAAATATGTTTCACGTCACAGATTCCTGCATACATGTCTCGTGACTTCATTCTACAGAAACCAAAGTTAAGGTTCAGACAAAGCGCTAGGGGTGTGGCTCATCAAGAGAGAGAACCAGAAACTCTCAATCTAGTGAAACTATACCAAGTAAAAGTTTGAACTGCTGACAGAAAATTGGTAAATGAATATACAGTATGTGCCCTACATTAAAACGATTACTGTATCACAGTATGTGTCTCTGATCTATTACATTAGGGAAGCGGTCTTTTGCATTTTGTAGCTGTATCTAAGGCACGGGATGAGGCAGGGAGAATTAGGGCTAATAATACTTGTGTCTTGAGTAGGCTGGATGTCGGGAGCCGCCGGGATGCACCCAGTCCGTGACAAAGTCATGGGACGAGAGAGGAAACTGCAAGGCAGCTCTTCCTCACATGGGGCTGCCCTGGGGGCCCAATATGTCCCCTCGGGAGCCGCCCGGGAGAGAGAGCAATCTGCAAGGCAGCTCTTCCCCTCGAGATTGTCCCGGGGGCCGGTATGTCCCTTTCTTCTTTCTGTCTTAACTGTTGTTGGGCTTTCTATTAATTTTTGGAAATATAATATATAGTAATAAGGCCTCCCTGGAAAAGTTCAAGGCTTTTTGGAAATGCTCATGATTGCTCTGGCTCAGAACATGACCATAAACATCAAGTCAGAAAAAAAAGAAAAGAAAAAGGCCACAGGTATAGTTTGGCTGCTTGCTTAAAAGATTATAATGTTCTAGAACAGAAAAGAGTAGAGGCATTTAGATTTAGAAGTAGATGTACTGGGTCAGTTTACTTGCTCCTTGGTTGAAAGGATTTTCATTATTGCTGTTTCCTTGCTGCTATTTGTTGTTTCCCTTTCTTTAAACAACATGGAAGATTATGGGTATTTTTGTAGAGTTAGGAAATGGTGTACATAGGATTTCAATAGAAGATTTATATTAACCAGCTTCACTGCCATTATCTCACTATTAATAGAGGTGTTTTGCTGCTTTAGAGGTGTTTTTGCTATTTAATCATTATAAATTGAGATTTTGTGGTTTCAGGTAAAGAAAAATATCAAGGTTTTTCTCATGGTACTATTCTCAGAAATGTCAAACATGTTACTGTGACACTTCCCATGTTTTATTGTCCAAAGAATTTACACTATACCTGAGATTTGTAGAACATTGTTTTTGTTAGAATGAAAATGTTAGGCCATTGAGGCAAGAAGACTATGTATGGGACATTTAAGATAAAACCCTGTAATTGGAAACATTCTAGATGAATGCATAGGGGAAAAACGGGAAAGAAAAATACTGACAGGAGCACGAAACCAACATCTGATGTAGTATGTGGTGACTTAAGGCAGAGGTAATGTTCATTCTATAAAAACTGAGCTTCCTAAAAATAAAAAAAGCTACCTCTTCTATGCAACCTTCTGTGTGTGTCTGTCTTCTTCCTGGCTGACGCCACTCATCCCTCGGGAATTCCTGGTCCTGTTGGGGCTGGACCCCGACAGCTGGAGCTGACTTTTCTGCTTGCTGTGCCCTTGCGTTCCGCTTTAAAAAGCAGCCAAAGAACTGGACTTCTGCTGCTTGTCACTGTTTGCCCCTTTCCAGTCCTCTCATTTTCATAGTTCATCACGAATATCTCTATTACCACGTTTACCTCATGCTGCTACAGATCACAGAAACATCCATTCACTCTGAACTCCTGGAAGGGATCACATATTTCTCAACAATTTTTATAACCCAGAGCAGATACACAGTAGATACTCAGTGTTGTTGAATGAACAAATGAAAGAATAGGCTGGTTTTTTTTTTAAGTCTCTCTCCTTTTATCTTTTGAACGAAGAAAAATCTTTGTAGACATTTAATGATGTCACATTCATTCCATACTGTTAGGGACTGAATGTTCATGTTCTCCCCAGATTCACATATTGAAGTCCTACCTCCTGAGTGTTGGCTGTTTGTAAATGGAGCCTCTGGCTTCTGAAGTGGCTCAGTAGCAAAGAAATCCACCTGCAATGCAGGAGCCGTGGGCTCCATCCCTGGACTGGGAAGATCCCCTGGAGCAGAAAGCGGCAATGCACTCCAGTATTCTTACCTGGGAAATCCCATGGACAGAGGAGCCTGGCGGGTGGGTTATAGTCCAGGGGTTTGCAGAGTCAGACACGACCAAGCACACACATGCATGCATACTCACAAGGGAGTAATTAAGGTTAAACGAGGTCACAAGGGTAGGGTCCTGATCTGACAGGAATACTGTACTTCTGAGACACACCCTAAGGAAGGGCCACCTGAGGCCACAACGAGAAAGCCGCTGACTGCAACCCCAGGGACAATCTTCATCAGACACCAACCCTGCTGGCCCCTAGATCTTGGTGCCCAGCCTCCACTGTACATTCATTGTTTCAGCCATCCAGTCTGTGCTGCTGTTTTAGTTACCTGACCAGACTAATATCTATACATAGAATAATAGATCTTTTCATTCATATTTGTCAAAAGGAGCATCAAATGTAAAGTGACCTTTGATAGGTCTAATAGATTTCTTATCTTCCCTCTAGCTTTCAAAACTTTTTTCTCCTTTTTTCCTTTGGTGATATACAGTATCATCATAGGAAGGCCTCTTATTTTCTCCTGAAGCTTACAACCTACAATCCAAATTTAAGATAACTTTTATCTTGGTGTAATTAACAAAAAGCTACAACTCGGGGTGGACTGACAAGTAGCTGGAGTCTCTGATTCTCTTCCTCTTCCCCCACGCTTGTCATACACCTCGTTTGCAACGTGGTTTTGTGATACCTCTGGATAGCACCTGAGGTCAAAGGAAGCTGGAGAGGCGAGGTCGGTAACATGTTTACCTTTTTACAAGAAAAGCGAGGCATCTCCCAGAAGCTATCAGCAAATGCCCATGTGTGTCACTGGCTGTATGTGTCACAGGCTCAAACCGAGCCGCAAGGGGAGCTGAGACAAGTTTCTCCAGTTCTTATTTTGGAGGTGGCGAAGAAGAGAAACAGAAATACCTGTTGGGTTAGTCATTACACGTTTGTTACATAGGGAACTGGAAAACTAGACTGGCGGATCCGGTCATTCTTGACTTCTCCGCTCATGAGCTTAATCACCCCAAGATGGGTTTTGTATTTCACACTGCAGCAAAGGATTTCAGGTACTAACATTAGTAACTCTGAGTACAATTAGCTGGGTTGCAAACATTATACTAGGACATGTGAAGTCTATACCTAATCTTCCTGTATCTAAAAGGCTACCTATCATCTACTGAGTATACATTGGCTGTATTTTTAATTATTTGTTTTATCTGGAGATAACAGAACACTGTTCTATTGGGTTGGCCAAAAATTTCGTTCAGGTTTTTCTGTAACATCTTATGGAAAAGATCACTTTTGTCACTTTCTGATATTTATCACTTTTCTGTCAGTGATAAATATCAAAATGGTAAGTAGCATCTGCTCTAATTTGAGGCAACGGTTAAAATCATAACTTGAGTTTACTAATATTGTGCTCTGGCCAAGAAGCTACCAATAGCTACCAATAGACAGCATTTCTAAATTTGCACTCATGTTTACTGATTTTACTTAAAGGCACCTTTTAAAGTAATCTGTATAGTTACTGGCACCACTTAAGGGTGCAGTAATTGTTTCAGTGCAGGCTATGGCAAGTTCTTATCTAACGTAGTCTAAAATATTCAGATCTGAGACTTTACTGGAACAAAAATACATCTGCTCTAATTGAATAAGTTAAATAGTGAAGAAAATTGGAGTTAAGAGAAAATGAGAGGAAAACAACATCATATTTACTACACAAAAGCATAACTCATAAGGCTCTATACAGTAGCTATAGGTGAACCACAATTTGGCTTAGAGCTGCCCAGAAAACAAAACAAGACTTAATACAGTCTTTAAGATAAAAACAAATCCCTTGTCCAGGAGAAGCACAGGTTTACTGGAACTGAGACCTAAGAGAATTTTCCCCCATGAGTTCTCATAAAGGGTACACAATGTGACAGAGACGACATCAGTTTTAAACACACATGTACTGAAATTACAAGTTTTGATGACCATTTTTGCCAGTACAAGCCAACAGCATAGAAACAAACAGCAACGGAACAAAGCTACTTCTATGAAGAATCAAAATGTGGACCAAATATGTAGTTCTTTGAAAATCTCCCAGAAAATTTAGATTCCTTTCTTTACTAGTTGGGAGTACAAACCTGTTTTAATATCACTGGAAGTAATAAAAACACATTTCAAAACCAGACTAATTATCCTTAGACCTAAGGTCACTGTTCCCTTCTAATCTCACAGATATGTGCAGTAAACTACATGATTTATCTCAGGACCATGTTTTCTTCCTTAAACATTTGTTGATCAACCATGGTTTTCTAAATACATGTGCTTTAAATGGCTAATCTAAGTTTAGTAGATAGAACACATTCTAAATGCTGAATTTTATGGTTGTATTTCTTATACATAGACTTAATTTTCAAAAGGTTAAAAAACTATTCACAGAATGTTTTCTCTTTCAGTTATGTTCAAATTTTTTATTAATATTGGTTACATTTGAAGTGCACTGCACCTATTCAGAGACTTAAAATGATCAGTAATATAAAGTATAAACTTAAAAAGAAAATCACAGACTCAGTCCCCATCTGTGAAATGCAGCAGATGCAGCTAACCAGAAAATGTCCATTTGTGTCATTAACTATATATGTCACAGGCTCAAACCTGGCTGCAAGGGGAGCTGAGAAAACAAGCTTCCCCAATTCTTATTTTGGAGGTGGCGAAGAAGAGGAATGCAAATACCTGTTGGGTTAGTCACTACAGTCCACTACAATTCAATTTACAATAATTGTAAGGGACAAGAAGAACAACACAGAAACTGGAGGGGAAAAATGGCATTCATGATCTGACAAGAGAGCTACTATTTACTGAAAAAATAATTTATTAAATGAATATAATACTGGGAAAAATGCATTATAAAAGTAAAAAAAATTAAATTCTAAATATATATAAATAATAGTGACTTCTCTAATTAACAAGAGTTTTTTTTCACCCATTTAAGTTTTAAATACAATCTTCTGAAAGGCCAGATTTTGAAAGTGTATGGTTCACTTTAAAACAGACATATATGTAGCACTATAATACCTGGAATTATCATGCTTTATTAGACTAAAAACGATATTAATTTAAATGACTGTTCTCTTTAATCCTTTTTAAACATTTTGAAATGAACAAGTAGATCATTTTATTATACTCTTTGTTTCCCAGGATAGCAAACATATTTCTAATACAATTTGTTGAAAATATTCTGAGATAAAGCATACCTGTCCATTTTGATGAAAACTTTAAAAAAGTTTTGGTACTTTGGTAAAAAGCAGTCTCCTTTTTAGGTCAAAGACTAACAACAGCCATTGTATCTGTTTATCTATGTCAGATGAATTTTAGACAATTGCATTTTAATATACTGTATATCAAGACACTGATAAATTTTAGAGGAGGGAAAAAATGGAGATTGTTATTCTAATTCCCCAGTAAGTTTCCTTCAGTTTTTAGAAAGCATATCAAGTTCAATAAACCAACTGGAATTTCAAAATGCTAGAATGATTACCATGCTTATTAACAGCAATATGCAAAACAGTAGAAATACAAAATAAAATGAGTAACTTCATATTATAAAACGAAACAAGGCACTTTCAACAACTATATGCAAAGCTGAAATAAACATCTTTTTCATAAAGCAGTCTCACAGGACTCTAGGAGACTTTTGTAAAAGGTGAAATAGTGAAGGCACTATACAATTCTTTTTCCTAACTCCAGTTACTAAAGAAATTCACCAATTAAACTTGGCACAAAGGAGTTTAATTATCATAAAGTGCATCACTTAGCTAAATATATTAAGAAGAAAATCAGCATCAATACATTATAGCAACATGTTTACATATACAGAAATAAAAATGCAAAGCCAGGAGCTGATACAGGAACTCTGCAGGATATATGGCTTTCTCTTTTATTTTTCTGTGTAACTGCCTATTTGCTTAGAATCTGTGTTTTCAAAAGAGCATGCCCTGATTAATTAAAAGAGGTAGTGTTCTGAAAAGGCAAACCCATTAATTTTATAGGTAGAGGTTTAAGATAAAGATTACATGGAAAATAAATAAGTGTAACATATAATACACTGGTACACTTATTATAGTATTTGGATATTAATGAATTTGCTTTTCAAATCAAAGCTATTTTATCACTTTAGCTATATTATTACAGCTCTTTCAGAGTTTTGCTTTGGTATTAGAAAGTTTTCTTCTTCTTGTAAATAATAACATTCCAAATAAGCAACTTTCATTTAGAGATGATAAACATGTCAATATTTAAAACTCATCTTTACCACTCATTTAAATAAACCATTAATAAAAATATATCAGGTCAGAGACACAAGGAAGTATATATTCAACAGATAGCAACATGCAATTTATGTCCACTTAACTAATACAACTGGTGATTTAAACACATACACACAAAGTGTGCTCACCCATGTTAGTCTGGATCAATATATTGGTAAAGTACCAAAATAATTTATGTACAGTATTTAAGGATGTGGGCCTTGATGACAGAAGTCTTAACTAGATTTTTTTTAGTGTATTAAATACAAAGTTTGTCTAAAAGACAATTTAAAGCAACAGTGAATATATTTCCTACACCAATAACTTAAATTTTCCTTTATGTAAACTTTATACATGTGCAATCTGGCTGTTTAATGTCAATGCTTCAGTCTCTTTTTTTCTTTTTAAATATGTGTCACTCTATTCTAAACTCACAGGAAAGTAAAAAATGGAAGGAACCGCTGGAGTTGCATTAGTCTTCTGCATTATATGCCACTTCTGCTACTTCTATGTCTGATATGGAATTTTTAGGTTCACTAAAACTTGAGTATTGCTTATTATCAGCTCTGCAAAAAAAGAGAAACACAATGAAGAGACAAGATGTACATTACTTCACCTATTACCTTATTATTTTTTTAGCTCATGTAAAGAATATTTAATGGAAAAATACTCAATAAAAAAGAATATCTAAATATTCAATCAGAAATTTAATAAAGTTATCATTGCTAGATAACACCTTTGGGGATGATTTTTAACTCTTTTAGCTTTCTGAACTACTGTTTTTCAATAAAAATCTAGTTTGTAATGACCTTTACCAACATAAAATTTGTTCTCATAGTTATAGCTTAATGACCATTACTGAAGTATTAATGATGACCTTGGACTTACATGCAATAAAAATTCTATGTGTGTTCAAATATACTGTCTACCCATCACTCCTATTATGTAGACAGGGTAGATGCTGTTATAGTGTCCCGCTTTTTGCATGGAGACTGATGCTGAGAGAGATTAAAGTGATTTGTCAAGGTAACAAAATTAGTGAATTAACTGAGTCACACCCCTGTTAATTCAGACATATCTTCTAAATGAGTAATAAAATGTAGAGCCTGGATGCCAAAGACTCACTTTTAGGGACAGTCTATAGAGTATGTAGAGTTTCCCTGTGTTTGCTCATCAGGTTCATGATACAATGATACAGAATTCATAAAAACATACTCCATAGAGCATGACTATTTCCTGCCAATTACTCAAATGATTAGGCCACAGTAAAGCAGACATTATATACCTAGATTCTTCATCCGGGACACCTTGATCAACCTCAAGCGCAGAGGGCTCCACCTTTAGGATCTGTCTAGCTTCTGTTCCTGATGTGAGCAGGGATTCTTCAGGTTTCAAAGATAGTGTCCTAGCGGTAAAGTACAGTAATAAGTTGTTTTCTATGAATAAAATAGGTATATATTTATTGTTGTTGATGCATGTAGTTTTAGCAGTTTTTAGCTGCTCTAAGTGGAGTCATATACTTAATAAACTGCTGACTCTTAAGTGTCAACAGTGAAATCAGTACTTATGATTAATTTAAAATGATTTTAACATCAATTTGATATATGCTGACAAGAAGGCAAACTAGAAGTATCAATATGTGAAAAGTTGGTATAAATGACTAGGAACAAACATATCATTTAAATAGGTTAAAATAAATAATGTTTGCCTTGGTGAACAGCTACAGCTTTATTTTCCTGGTATTTCCTATCCTTTAAATCTTCAGCCTTCTAAATAAATAATCAGACAACAATTCTCCCCATCTATGAGGATGTACACCATGAGTCTAAGACTTCTGGAGTCAGAAATTTCCTGTTTTATTAATGGACAGAAAGTATTTAGTACAGAGTACTGAGCTGAACTTGGATTGAAAGTGCAGCCCACAGCACATACCTGACTCTGTTTTCTAGAGCGTCTATAAGAAGCTGCTTCTCACTGAGCAGCTTCTTCAGTGATTCCAACTCTTTTTGTTTTTCAAGTAGTTCTTTTTGAAAACGGTAGTTTGTCTCTTCTAAAGTTTCACAGAAAGCCTTAAAAACAAACAACAAATAAAGACCACATGCAGAAAGAGAATAGCATTGACTACTTATGCAGTACACTCTCTAGAGTGTAACTGAAGAGTTCACGAACACAGATAATCAAAACAATATGGATACAACCCAGGTGATTTGATCTCCACTCTCATCTCTTTAGGTCTCTGCTACCTTAGATCTCACTTACTGGGGAAATCATAAATAAATACAAGTCCCTTTTCCTGAGAATTATTAAATAGTAAGTCAGGGTGCCAGAAATTCATGTCTCCAGTGTACAACTGGGAAAAAATTACTAATAACCACTGTTTTAGTTTCTATTCTCCTCCGTCCGCTTTTGCCCAGTCTGAGATGATTATACTGAAAAAACAAAACAGAAACCAACTGTGGTTATTGGACTCCATTTGTGTTACCTCAGAATACATATCTGATAATCAGAATTTCCTTCATAGTACCCTCAATATTATTTCCCCTTGCTTCTCCTTTCACTATATTCATGCAAGGATATTTTACCCTTTATACCAGGGAGTTAAAGTACTGAAATAAAAATTAAAATCATACTGACATGAAGAATGATGTCATGAAAAAATCTGGGTCACTCACCACACTGAGATTTTCAGTATTGCTGATCAATTCTTTAAATGACCTCTTGTTATCTATCATCCCCTGTCTCCTGTGTGACTGTTTGAATCCTTCATTCCTGCAAACTCCCTACAGTAAGTTACTCCTGGTTATCCCAAGCCCAGCTGATGATCTTTATTCCCATCCCAGAAAAAAATGCTCCCCTCCCAGAATCCTCACTACATTTGTATCCTGTTCCTGTCCTCAGGAAAATGTGCCTCTTCAAGTGAAGCCCCATCACCTCTGGACGTCTGTCCTGTCCCATACACTCTCTCTTAAATTTTCAATTTGCTCCTCTCTTTTGGCTCTTAAATTTATTTAATCAACTTGACTGAAACTGATTAAGCAAATTCTAAAAATCTCTCCACTGAAAAATAGCCATTTTCACCACTCTTCTTATACGAGTCTCTCTGGCTACTAACTCATTTTCTTATTTTCAAAATAAAAAAAGATTTCCACAGAAAAACTTTTTATCATTCAAATTTATCCCCTCCCTCCCATCCCTATCCATGGCTAAGTTCACTAATAGTTTTACTCTTTTTTCTATATTAACTGTGCCCAGGCAAATGCTAATAATGACTTCTAACTGTCAAATCCAAAATGCTGCTTTTCTCAACTACACAGCATGTCACTACACTTAAAAAGTAAAAAAAAAAAAAAAAATTATTGGCATCTGTGAAACCCTGTGGTTCCCCTAACTTTACAGTGAGATTGTTACTTGTTCTTTACACATGGGCATTCACAGTTTTGTCCTTGATTATATATTCTCTTGCTCTATATGATGTCCTTGGGCAATTACTGTTACCACTTCAACTATAACCTATTCTATTTGCTATCAACTAATCTCCAGCCCAGACCTTTCCTGAGTACATAGTTGTCATTCATATGCCTATTGGTCCTCTTCAATTGGACGGACCAACAGTAGGTTAGAACGCACTCCCAAGGGAACATCTGCTCTACCTCCTAATCCGCAATCACCAAATCCACCAGGCAGGCCTCTTAGATCATGGCATTTCACTGCTTTCTGTAACCCAGGCAGCCCAGTCTTTTCCACTTCCCTCTTCTCCTCCTCCCTAACATCTCATATGTGTTTGTCATTTACTCATTTCTACTGTGCAGTACTGGCAGCCTAAGGATAACTAATGAGATCGATGAAAGAAGTGAGTCCAGAAGGAACCCCTGTTCTTTACATTTACTTGACTTTTGATAAAGGTGCCAATATAACTCAACACAGAGCACTGACAATTAAATATTTATAGAGACTCAAGATCATTACTTCACCACACCTTATACAAAATTAGCTCAGGATGGATGTAAGAGTTAAAACTATAAAGCTTCTAGAAAAAAAATTAGGAGAAAATACTTGTGGTCATATGTTAGGCAGAGTTCTTGTGATACAATGCCAGAAGCATAAGCCAAAATAGAAAAGTGATAAAATGAATTTAATAATTAAAAACATTAGGACTTCAAAATATACCATTAAGAAGATAAAAAGAGACATACAGACTATGAGAAAATATACGCAGGACACGTATTTGATAAAGGACTTGTATTTAAAGAATTCTCATAACTCAGTAAGACAAACAATCCAACTAAAAAAATAAGCAAAAAGCTTCATCAAGGAAAACATACAAATGGCATAAAAAGCACATGAAAAAGCGATTAACATGAAAATCATTATGGAAATAAAATTAAAAGTTTAATGAAATACCATGACATATCTACAAGAAAGGCTATAATCCAAAAGACAGATAATATCTAATGCCTGTGAGAATCTGGAGAAACTGGAACTCTCATACATGATAAGTGGGAACATAAAATGATATAGCCACTTGAGAAAATTCTGCTTTGTAAAAAAAGTTAACATAAATGTTTGGTTATATGGCAAACATAATTTGCCATATAACTGGATATTCTACTCTCAGGAACCAACCTAAGAGAAAAGAAAACATATGTCCACATAAAGTCTTCTTGAAATTGTTCAAAGCTGCATTATTCATAATAGTACAAAGCTGGAAATAATCCAAATATCCCTCAGCTGGTGACTGGATAAACAAAAGGTGGTATATGTATACAATGGAAAACCATTCAGTAACAAAAAGTAATGAAATACTGAGACTGTTACATGGATGGGCTTCCCAGGTAGTACTAGTGGTAAAGAACTTGCCTGCCAATGCAGGAGATGCAAGAGACCCAGGTTCAATCCCTGGGTTGGGAAGATCCCTGGAGTAGAAAATGGCTACCTGCTCCAGTATTTCTGCCTGAAAAATCCCATGGACAGAGGAACCTGGTGGGCTACAGTCCATGGGGTCACGAAGAGTTGGGACATGACTGAGAGACTAAGCACATCATTAGCACACATAACATGGGTGATGCTCAAAAACATGATGTTAGATTTAATTGTCTGTTTTTTTAATAGGCTATGCATATTGTACATATGGTACTATGTTGCAGAGTCGGACACGACTGAGCGACTGAACTGAACTGACACATGTTTATATATACACACGTGTGTGCTAAGTTGCTTCAGTAGTGTCCAATTCTTTGCAACCCTGTGGACTGTGGCTGCCAGGCTCCTCTGTCCATGGGATTCTCCAAGCAAGAATACTGGAATGGCCTGCTATGCCCTCCTCCAGAGGATCTTCCCCATTCAGGGATCAAACCTGTGTGTCTCTTGAATTGCAAGCAGATTCTTTACCAGTGAGTCACTGGGGACGTACTATATACACATGATACGATTCTACCTATATGAAATAGCCAGAAAAGAAATTTGCAGAGACTGAGAGCAGAACAGGAAATTTGGAAATTTGGAAATTTCTAAAATTGGAGTATGTTAATGAAGGCACAGCTCTACAAATTTACTAAAAGTTATTGTACATTTAAATGAAATAGCAAATAACAAATTTTATGGATGAAAATTTTACTTCAATAAAGATGTTTTTTAAAAAAAGCTATGACATTCTTCTAACACAAAGAACTGACCCAGTTTAACTGAAAACATTAACAATTAAATCTGTTCCACTTAAAAGTCATTAAACATTTGGGGAAAAACTGGCATAAAATCCTAGCTAATCTATTATTACCAGATCTCTGAATCTAGCCAATTTCTTCAAGAAATAGGCCACTTTAAACGTCAATTAGCGTAATTTGAGTAGCATCAAGCTTGAGCTGAACTGATAACAAGGTAGTAACTTCAACTTCTGGAGATTAGTTTTTTTAATTTGATTTTAAAAAAATGTAGTTTCCTTACTTTGATACTTGGATGGAAGAAAATTCAACATACACATATTATTTTTGAATGTAAAATAAATTTCCAAGTAATTTTTTTTTGCTTTCTGAAATGGTAAAAACACAGAGAATAAATGTAGGATTTAATTTTAGAGCTTCACTGACTATATGATATGTACGAAATTTTACTTTTTTTTCACTAAATTAGGTCCATGTACTTCAATGAAAGAAAGCTTTGACTCAAACATTAAAAGCTTTCTGTGCAAAACTACCAGTCTGAAATTCTAATTTTGCTGTTTGCTATTCCATTCAAGAAACAATGTAGTTATTGTATGGTATTATTTGTTCCTCTTTTCATGTGATACATAATACAGCACTTACCCTGCTTTCTTCTAAGCTATCAAATGGACCTGGTGGATCATCCAGACAAAGAAAGTCTCTCACTGCAAGGCTTTCAAAGGAAAAAAAAAAATAGCTGGGGTACAAATAAGTTTACAAAAGACAGCAGAGAGCAAAAGTTATTCCGAAGCTATGGTGTTTTAAGCAAGCTGGTTCTCCTGATAAGCAAGAAAATGAGCAAGATGGCTTACATGTTTTCACACAACAAAATACAAATATAAAATCGATAGAAGATACAAAGATTTCAGGTTATTTCTAAGATCCTATGAACAAATAGAGATTCTGAATTTGTTACATAGTCTATATGACATAAAACATAAATCTGAATAATGGTGTAAGATCAATTTAAATGGTGAACAGGCATAGTATTACTTTCAGAGAAATGTGAATTTGAACTAGTCTAAAAAAGTCACTATCTTGTTATGAAGAAATACAATTTCTAATTTATATGTCATTGTTGCCTCTTCAGGAGATGATTCTAAAGTAATTACAAATTAAAAGATTTTTCTTGTGACTATGTTTATAATAATAATTTATTTAAATGTTTTCTCTAGAGTGTTCAAGAGAAAGAATGCTGACCATTCCATTTATGAATTACCAAAAATTTCAAAATAATGAAATAATATGATATTAAAAAACTGAACTTCCTTGTTACACAACATTCCTCTTTCTAAAAAGTAATTTGGGACTGAGAGAGACAGCTCTGTGTGTGTGTTAAAGCTGTGGATCCTTAAAGTATGACTGGGCTTCCCCAGTGGCTCAGCAATAAAGAACTCGTCTGCAGTACAGGAGACAGTCGGAAAGATCCCCTGGAGAAGGAAATGACAATCCATTCCAATATTCTTGCCTAGGAAATCCCCTGGACAGAGGAGCCTGGGGCTATAGTCCATGGGGTTGCAAACAGTTGGACTCGACTTGACTTAGCGATTAAACAACAAGAGTTCTACTCAAACCAAGTCCAACGGATTCTCTAATTTTTTTTTCCACTATAATTCTAAGGTTATATTCTATATCCCACTTTGTTTAATCTATGGCATAAGAATGAAATTTAAGACTGGCATCACAATTCTAATTTACAAAACATTTTTTTAAGGGGTTCAATACATTTCTTCTGTTTCAATAGGACTCAGTTGATGGAGGAAGAAAGTTAATACTCTCAAGCTTTTTTTCTTATCCAAGAAAAGGGGCAGATGAGAATGTCAGAGTAGTGTTTGAGAAAACAATTGCTTTATCAAAAATTCTGATCATTTTTTCCTGTCTAGAAAGTCAAGCTCTTACCCCATCCTGAGAATCACTGACTAAAGAACTTTACACTTGATTGCCTTTATGTGCCATGGACTGCTTGGCGATTTCTTATATACTATCAATGTATGATTTATAAACAAAACAATTAAATTCAAATAAAGCATAAGTACCAAAGAGTCTATACTATTAAATGACCTATGGATTAAATAAAAGTCAATTCTTTTAAAAAAGTTTTAACTTGTTCACTGATAAGTTCAATATAACCCCTAATCTCTCTTCTGTATTCAACGCTTAATACTTTTCATTTGATCATGATAATAAAGGTAAGAAAAATATCAGGACAGGAGACAAAACTATCTAAGAGAAAATCCAATGATCTGGAATTGAAAGGTAAGAAAAGACTACCTTTCTGTTCTCTTTGGTATGCAGAGTTAACTTTTTAGAGTGGTTGGGAAATCCCTATTTTAAAATTGTGATCAATTATTAATTAATGTGCCCAATGTAAGGAAACCAGAGATGGTATTCTTCAGCATTGCTTTTATCAGAGCAAACCTGCCCTGTAACTTAGACTCTTCCTTTGAGTCACCTGAAAAAGTTTCCTTCAAGAGTTTCACTGTAATTTTCAAACTTCTTAAAAAACTATTTCACTCAGTGAATCTTCACCTTGTATTTCATAATATATCTTTTTTTCTTTTATGGGTATTTGTTTACAGGCCAGTTTTCTAACAGACCAGTCAGCAGTCAAGTATGGATGTGAGAGTTGGACTATAAAGAAAGCTGAACACAGAAGAATTGATGCTTTTGAACTGTGGTGCTGGAGAAGACTCTTGAGAGTCCCTTGGACTGCAAGGAGATCCAACCAGTCCATCCTATAGGAGCTCAGTCCTGGGTGTTCACTGGAAGGACTGATGTTGATGCTGAAACTCCAATACTTTGGCCACCTGATGTGAAGAGCTGACTCATTTGAAAAGACCCTGATGCTGGGAAAGATTGAAGGCAGGAGGAGATAGGGACGACAGAGGATGAGATGGTTGGATGGCATCACCAACTTGATGGGCATGAGTTTGAGTAAACTCTGGGAGTTGGTAATGGACAGGAAGGCCTGGTGTGCTGCAGTCCATGGGGTGGCAGAGTCGGACACGACTGAGCGACTGAACTGAACAACTGTGCTCTTTATCTCAAAATTTATGTTAAAAAAAAAAGCTAAAACTAATGCCTACAATTCATTAAAAAGTCAATAAAGAGCTAAGTAAAAAATGTACTAAAATTCTAGATACTAATTCTGTCAAAACCAAATTAAGCACAAAAAGTCACTGCAGGAAAAATTAATGAGGGATTTCAGATAGAAATATTTTATTAATTACTACTTCTCTTCAGTATTCTCAACTAGTAAAATGAAAATAACAAAATTTGACATTAACTATAGCCTTGAGGATAGGGACTCAAGGCTGGTGGCAGTGAGGGTCGAGGTGCAGGAACTGGGTTGGTGGGTGTAAAGCTGAAGGGCTCCGCTTCCGTAACTGTGGTGGATGTGTGGGCCTGGTTTACACCTTGATTATGTCTCACCTGGTTACTTTTAGCTCATTTGTGTCCTGACCTTTAGTTTTATTCCTTCTAACATGAAATGCTTCCAGAACAAATTTTTTACCTCAAACCACCTGAGCCTCCTCTCACAAGAGGGAACAAAGCTGAGGTCTTGGTGTTCGCGTAAGTGCCTGCGTACATTCAAACTTTAACTGCCTTCCTTATTTGACACTTCAGAAATAGTACATCCTCATGTCTATCATGTTGTTTCATGCTTGCCACTATTATCCTGGCCCACCCTCCCCCCTTCACTTAGCCAACTCATACTTAATCTTCGTGTTTCAGTTCAACTAATGTCTCCTCAAACAATCTTCTCCAACTAAGTCCCTTTCCTCTACACTCTGCTAGGTTCAGTGCTCTTATATGCATTACCACACCACCTCGAAGAGATCCCTGTCACAGGACTTCTACATGGTCTTATTAGTAGTATCTGTTTAACCAAGCAGTCTTCTGTTTCACCAAAAAGTAGATGACAAGTTCCAGAACTGTACAGAACCAATTAGCACAGCACAGAGTAAGTATTCAACAATAATGAGTTTATTTGTAAGAGCTATGCAATTAGAAGAAAAAAAGCAATGAAACTCTTGAGAGCAGCAGAATAAACTTCTATACACTGTTGTAGATAAATAATAGAACAGAACTCTCAAATTTGAGGTGGATTTTAGTTTTCAACAGATATTCCTACTTTCATGAGAAAGTAAGCTTAGACAGCAAAATGTAAGACCAAGTCTTAAGAGTTGAAAGAAGGTTAGAAATCTGGTGGCTTCTGATGGTATGACTTCAAGATTTATGAAGAAGCACAACAAAAAGAATAAGAAACTTAAGAGCTAAAAGTGAATATTTTTAGAGAACATTTAGTCTAATTACTTCATTTTCTAATTGGAGACATTGATTAAAATCAGTTAAGTAATTGCTTAAAATTATTTCACTACCAAGCTCAGAATACTGAATTTTGCATAAGATCTTTGAGACCCAATTAGGTAAGAGTTTATATGTATCTGAATACAACATATTTAGCTTTACTGCATTAAAAAGAAAACTGTCCTTAATTAAATGTCTACCAAACTAATATTTTGTGTAAAAATCATCCAACCAACCTTAGCAATAATGTGTTCATTCTCATGAGCTGGCATTATAAAAGCCATTGCTTATATAACTGAATTCTTTCATTTTATAAAAATACTAAGGTTAACTCAACCTCTCCTGACAGTCTCTTTACATATAAAAACAACTTAGACACATGAGAAGATATGAAAATGTATAAAAAAGTTACTTTAGATATTATTGCTCAAAAATTATAGATTTATTGACTTTTACAACTAGAAGAGACCCCTAAGAAGTCATTAATTCAATATAACCCATGTAATAATTTCCTCTTTAATACCACTGATAGTTTCCTAGCCTAGTCTCTTTTAATACTTAAGGTAAACTCACTTACTCAAAAGGCAGAACACATTTCTATACCAGACAGCTTGAAATGACATGGAACTTTTTTATCTGAGTTTAGGGGGGCTTCCTCTAACTTCTCATTTACTCTTAGTTCTACAGGTTAGTCTTGCTATTCAAAATGAGGTCCTAGGCCAGCGGCACCGGCATCACTGAGAAACTGGTTAGAAGTGCTGCATCTCCACTCCCAATCTTGCTAATTCAGAACCTGCATTTGAACATGATGTGCATGGCGGTGGAGAAGCATGGCTTTAAAGCTAACTATCATTTAATTGATCCTTTTCTGAATGGTTGTTTATTTACTTATTTTTGTCCATGCTTGGTCTTCACTGCTGCATGGTAGTTTGCTGTGGAGAGTAGGGGCTACTCTAGGTGCAGAGGTCTCTCTTGTGGAGCACTGGCTCTGGAACATGTGGGCTTCAACGGTTGCAGCTCCCAGGCTCCAGGGCACAGGCTCCATAGCTGCAGTGCACGGACTTAGTCCCCTGAGGCGTGTGGGATCTTCCTGGATCAGGGATTGAACCCTTGTATCCTGCATTGCCAGGAGGATTCTTTACCATTAAGCCACCAGGGATGTCCTCATTTGATTAATTCTTTTCCCCATCACAAGCTTTCAAACACCTGACTATGGTTATCATGTCTCTCCAAGTAAGTTTTCTTTTCAAAGGGTAAAGACTCTTATTTCTTTCAATTGATTCCTCAAGTAAAATGTTTGAATAGTATTTTTTTTTAAATCACGAGCTTCCATTAATCCAGATATACCTGGGCTTTTTTTCTTTTAAAACAGATGTAGAATTTAAAACACTGAATTCTGGCACTGAACCCCTTATAGATGAATGGTAATATAAGGAAAATATATTTAATTTTAACCCTTGCATTTTAAAGCATTAAGAAGAAAAATCTGGTAAATCAGGATATATGTGTAGTAATTCTGAAAACATGGAGTAGTAAGATATTTGCTGTGCTGATTAAATGATGTAATTATTTCAAAAGAGCAGAAGCCAAAATAAAACAGTAGCTATATTTTAACTATACAGCTACGAGAGACCTTCCCCCTCCATCTGTCTTTATGCATTTGACAAGCTAAGCTAGATGCTGTTTCAGGTACAGGATTGTGCCTGCTTGCTTCTGTATTTTGATGTAATATTCCTTCTCATTTGGAAAGTCCTTCTTTACTTTCTCTCTGTCAATTCAAATATCAGTAATTCTTTAAAACCCAGCTTAAATATCACCGTCTAGGAAGCTTCCTCTAACTCCTCCAGTTAAAAGTTCTCTCTTTACTTCCCCTTCTGAAAAAGACAGATATCCAACTTTTATTTTTGGTGTGTCTTCTTCCTATTTAGTTTTCTTTTTTCTTTTTTTTTTTTTTAGTTTTCTTAAGTAAAGGATTAGCATCTAATGCACCTTTGTGTAGCTGCAATACCTTATATATTGTAAAGACCTAAATAAACATTTATTGAACAAACAAAACCAATAAGAAATTCTATCCTGAAAATATTAATGTATTTGTTTTTATATTTTCTAAATGTATCTGAAGATAATATTCTCTTAAAACACTTAAAACCAACAATTCCTAATATCCCTTGGATCTCAACTGTATTGTGAGGTGCTAAGGAATCAAAAAGCAAAGTGAAAGAACTACATAAAGAAGTATCAAACAATTATTTGGCCATATAAAGATAGTAACTTTCTGTGCTGCCATTTGAACTGTAACAGGATGCTAACAGGCATACCAATAGGTAATGTAAACTAACTGACTTTAAATAGTGATTCTTAAATATACAATTTCATGTTTTTATAAAGAAGAATAGGGATTCTGTCTTTTCGCCCTTCCTCCCTTAGAAGAAATTCATAGATGGACCTGTACTCTTAATCTATCATTCATGGTTCTCAAACCCCACTCCCTACTTCCAGTATTGTTTGGTTCACTGCAAACAGGACTGATTGTCCCCTTCTCTGAATTCCTTTTACTTTTACCATCTGTATCATGTCAAGCAGAATTTTATAATCTCCCTTATTTTGTTAGAAGAGAAGCCTAATGTCTTCAAACGAATTAAGATTAGTAAATAGAACCTCAATTTCTGTTATACCCTTCTTAGTATGAAAAGGGACAAATGCTTAAGATATAGATGAATAACTCTTCCTTCTGCCAAGTCATGTTTTAAATACTAATTTATTAAGAAACTGCTTAAAATGTGAAATAAAAAATGCTACTCATCACTCACAAAAAAGACAGTACCCGAGAACAAACATAAGGTTTCTATGCTTATCTTACTTCCATGGGGTCGCAAAGAGTTGGACATGAATTAGCGACTGAACAATAGCCACACATACATTATTGAGAGTTCTACTTATCTTACTGAATTCCTTCAGTATCTGAGATATATGACAAAAATACATAGGCAAGTAAGTGTGAGGCAAACTACAGGTTTTTGTATAAGACTTTAAAACCTTTAATATTCTAGGAAATTCAAATGAAACCTTTCCCCAACTTACTTGACCAAGAAATCTTCCTTTTCCTGAAAACATCTATCTGTGAATTGAACAAGACTGCTATCACTGTTCTAAGGACAATTTTAGAAACTGTTTTAGAAATAGGATCTTGAACGTTTACCCTACAGAGATCTAGTACCAAAAAATTAAAAAAAAACATACAGCTCAACTAAGATACACTTTTAATGTTTAGAAAAATAAATAAATAAATCATAAGATGAGTTTATCAATGTGATTCATACTATGTAATATTTCATTAAATAAAAAGAGGATGTAGTCATTTATAGAATAAATTCAATTTTAATTTGCTATATTTTCAATACAAATATATAAAGGTTTAATGAATAAGGAGTAAGGGAAAAGGGATAGGATTTGTTGATTTCTTAGAGATAAAAGTCTTTTATGGTATGGTATAAAATATATTTTCTTCAAGGTTTTCTCTATGATTTTAGAGTTTGTTGGCTTTTATTCCTGCTTTGTATATCTGAATTGACACTATTTTTTTTTTCCCTTTGGAGAGATTAAAAAAAAATACAGAAAAGTAGGGAGCATCCATCTTCCCACCACCTAGACAAGAACACACAATTGCTAAGTTTGATCATATTTACTTCAGCCTCTTTTTCTTATGACCAGTATAATAACAACTATCAACAGTTCTGCCACTCATCCAGCAAGGACTTTTTGACATGGACTGCTGCGTTATGCTAACAGGCCCTGCACACTGAGTGGTGGGTGAAAGAGCCACACGATCCACTCCCGTGAGTACCGTTCAGCCTGGTGGGAGAACACAATCAAGTAATCACAGAAACAGTTACAAACTGAAGGCTGCTAAGGTAAAGTTCCAACCAGCCTTGTTCAGCTGGGATTCCACATGAGGATTAAATCCTATTGCCAATGATATGAGTGTCTATTTTCTCAATTCTCTTAAAACTGGTGGTATATGGCTAGTATCATCCTAGAGAGAGGTTAGTCTGTTACATGCAACAGGTGTCTTAAGACATTAGGAACTGACTTTCAGAACCAGCAGAGAAGACACTATGAGAAAGCCTTGACCTGATTTTTAGTGGTGGTGATGGATGAGGGGCTGGTCAGGAGACCAACCTAAGGAAGTGAAGTCTGCTTGAAACCTGAAGGAGTTATCTAGGCTGGGGCTGGGCAAGGAGCAAGGAGCAAGGGCAGTACTGTGAAATGCATTTCCAGGGACAGCATATTAAAAAAGGAACAGGGGACTCTGAAAAAGCACAAGACCAACTATGTCTGATGCAGACAACAGGGGCAGGGAGGAATGAGGCATAAGGTTGGAAAGACAGCCATGTAGTCAGGGACCAGAAAGGATGATTTAAATCACATCACAAAAGGTCACCGTGGCTCCAGTGGGCTACAGAAACAGGAGTGGATGAGGAAGACAGTGGTGGTAAAGGAGTAATTTAAGTGAGAAACAACCACTTAGACTAGAGTGGCAATGGCAGGGACGGAGAAACACAGACAGATTTGACTAGTATTTAAAGTATAACGGCGGGGATGTGTCCAAATGACTGGGCTGTGGGTAGACAATGATGCTGAATATTGGGGGCAAAGTGAGGGAATGAGCTGCGAAGTCTGTTCTAGGTTTGAGGTCACACTGAGATGTCTGAAGGAGATGGCAAGGAGGCAACCGCAGCAGTGAGTCTGGAAATGGGAGGAGGGGTCTGGCTTGTAGTTACTTTATTAGAGGAAAGTGAGGAGGGATGTCACTGAGCTCAGGCAGTCACTGAGCTTAGCACACATTAAGAAGCAAAATATATATGTATAGGACACGTGTTGTGTGTAATATCAGTTCAGTCGCTCAGTCATGTCCGACTCTTTGCGACCCCACGAATCGCAGCACACCAGGCCTCCCTGTCCATCTAAGGTGATACAAATAAAAGAAAGACTAAGAAGAAAGGGTGAAAAAAGTGAGAGCGGTTTTATTTGTTTTCCATTCTTATGTGAACAATTGCTACAGATTGTTACAAAAGTAGGTCTCTACACAACATGCTATTGCTGCACCGTAAATGCTCTCTACTGTTCGTTAGTCACGAAGTTGTGTCGGAGTCTTTTGCGACCCCATAGGCTGTAGCCTGCCAGGCTCCTCTGTCCATGGGATTTTCCAGGCAAGAACACTGGAGTGGGTTGCCATTTCCTACTCCAAGGGGATCTTCCTGACCCAGGGATCCAACCCCTGCCTCATATACTGGCAGGCGGATTCTTTACCATTGAGGCACCTGGGAAGCTATAAACATGCTAATTTTTTCAAAATGGTTCTGATTTATCTGATAATGTAAGTTCCAAAATTAGATACCCAGATGCAATCAAATCATATAGCAATTTTCTTGTAAATAAATTCAGATACAAAAAATAAAGCAAGGATATAGATCCTTTCTTTCCCTTTCTAATAGTTTCTGGCATTTTTACTTCACTCTCTGTATAAATTAACCTGATTTCATGGTCTTTGTATTACTTTGGAGAATTATAAATATTGTCAAAATTATATAGTGTCATATTTAACAAAAACCTACCAAAATGTTAGCTACTATTCTAAGTTATTACTAAAACACTAAAATCAAATTTACAGCTCAGTAGGTGGTTTAACTATATGTCACACTGAAGTTTTAACTTTGCTGGACTTTTTAAGTGTTAGTATAAACCAAAACCAAGTCAGTCCATAGAGAAAAAAGCCAAGAAAATCACAGTTACTGCTTTTAGACAGGATAAGTAATTATACTCCTACCTTGTATTTTTTGTGCTTGAATATGGTCCTAGATTTATTCTCTAGTTTAAACCAGTTATTGGAATGCATTCGTAACTCTTATTCAATTTGTTACATACCAGTTAGCAATGTCCTTGTGAGCTACTAAATTCTGAAGAAATGCTTGTAATCCTAATTGCCTATCTTCTAAAAAGTCGGCATTGTAATTATCTCTAAACCAGCGTTTTGGTGGAAGGGCTAATCGAAAGCCTGGAAACATCTCTTTTAACTGAAAAAGAAGAAAACAGAAAATACAATGTTCAACTAAATTACCTGAATTCTAAAACATCTACCCTGTTGACTCTATGAAACTCTTCATAAAACAAGCTTACAATAAAAGATTTAAATTCAGATATATGCTTTTTACGGCTTGACTGTTTTACTTTGATTTCTACCAGCTGTGTATGCACAGGAGTTACAGTTGTTCCTCGTCCCTGCTAACACTTGGTATTGTCCACCTTTTTAATGTTAGCTATCCTACTAGGCGTGTAGTAGTATTTCACTGCGGCTTTAATTTGCCTATCTCTGTTGACAAGTGGTGTTAAGTATCTTTTCATGTGCTTATCTATTCAAATCTTCTGAACCCTCCCTCTGCTATTCAAAAAACTGGGTACTTGTCTTTGGATTAGGTTGTCAAGAATTCTTTATACAGTCTAGATACAAGGCCTTTGTCAGGTATATGTATGATGAATATACTCTCCCAAATTGTTTTGACTTTTCATGTTATTCTTAATGGAGTACATTTAAAAATCTTTACTGTTTCCTAACTCATCCTTTTTTTTTTCCTTTTCTGGTTTATGCGGTTTCAGATACTACCTAAGAAACCTTTGCTCACTCCAGGGCTGTAAAAATTTTCTTCTGTTTTTTCCTAGATGTTCATAGTTTTAACTTTTACATTTTGGCTTCTAATCCATTTTGCATATTTGGCTTAAATTTTACTTTCTTAGGGAAGGCTTTTCCACCTTCTAAGCTGGGTGAGATTTCCCTTTATACACTCTGATTAACTGACTATATTAATATAACTGGATAACAAGGTACCTCAAAATTCAGTGGTATAGAACAATCATTTATTAGGCCATGGACTCTGTGGGCTGGCAATTCCTACAGGGCAGGGTGAGGATGGATTGTTTCACAATGAAATAGAACTTCAGCTGGACATTTGAGGTTGAGAAGCATCTGAAGTTCACTCCCACATATTTATCAGGAATAGGCTGTTTGCTGGCTGAGACCTTAGCTGGGGCTGTCAATCACAAGCCTGACAGGGCCTCTCCATGTATAGTGGACTTTCTCACCGCATAGAGACTGGGTTTCAAAGAGGGAGCATCCCAAGACAGGAAGCCAGGATGAAGCTGTATACTTCTTATGGTCTAGCCTCATTCACAAAGAGTCAGTTCCACTGTTTTCTATTACATCAGTCATGAGCCCACCCATTTTCGAGGCAGAGAGGAAACAAGATTCTACCCGTTGATGGTAAGTGGCAAGATTCCGGGAGAGCATATGGGACTGAGAATGCTGCTGCAGACATATTTGGAAAAGACAGTATGCCACACATTATCAAATCTTTCACTTATTTTTTATATGACATTTATCATGAGGCAAATTAAGCACTGTTTATTTAACTGGACTCTCCTACCAGACCAGTCATTCTAAATGTTGGCTGCACACTGGGATCACCCAAGAAACTTTTGAGTAGGAACTCACAGATATTCTGAAAGGGCTCCACTGTAAACAGCTCCCTTTTGTCTAAAGATGATTAATTGATATTAATGATTGTGTCCTACCTCTGACATATTTGGATTTGAACTGGCTGGGATATGGCCTGGGCACTGTAATTTTAAAAAGCTCTCTAGGGAAGTGCAAAGTACAGCTAAGATTGAGAACCATTTTACACACAGTTGCACCCCCAATGCCTAACACAATGCCTGCTACATTACAAGTAGTCAACAATCTACATTCAATAAATGGATGAAATGAAATGGAACCACATACATTCACATTTCTCTACTTAATGAAATGGAACCACGTACATTCACATTTCTCTACTTAAATACAAGACAAAATATTACAATGTAAGAAAAAAGACTAGCAAAGGAGAAGGATTCACAGGGTAAAAAGCTAAAGAAAAATATAAAACATTCTGTCAACATTTCTATACTGAAAATTCTGATTTGATTTCAAGATGTAGATAGATATTTTTGGCCTTGGAGTCTGACTGTTTACTGTTTGAAAATAATATAAGCTGTAAGGATGAAATAAAAATAGTCTTAAGCTTTAAAATTTAAATGTAACATATGTCCACATGCATGGTTAGATTTTTTTTCCCCCTTAAAAAATAATCCTCTGAAAAGAGTGAGTTGTGCCATAGTCAGGCCTTCACAAAGTGTTTATAAGTGCTTATTCAATAACTTTATTTTGAACAAAGTACAATTTGGGAACTATACATTAGCTTGACATAACTAATAAATGGTAGCTTTTATATTTCATTAAACATTAATAGATTTCCTGTGAAATAACATCAAAATAGGCATTTGATATTTCTATAAAAGCCTTGAAAAAAATGAAATGACACACATGCTGTGGGATTAAGATGGAGAACTGAGCACATTCATCTAATTCTGTCTTTCTGAGTTCTGCTAAAATTACGGTAAAGAGAAAGAAACTTAAAACAACATACTGGAAACTAAAAAGCACTGAGGAGAGCAGCAATTGGCTCAAGAGAGCCAAGAAACCTGAGGTGCAGAAAAACTTACTCCAAGTTCATACTTAAAGAGACCTCAAACTGCTCACAAACTGGCAGCACGAGGCAGGAGACTGGAAACACCTCTGGAGAGTCTGATCAACTCAACAGCAATGCCTTTAAGATCCTGCAATCAGAAGTTCTCCAGGAAAAGCTGACCTTTCCCATTACACAGTGAATCTTGAGGTCAACACAAGACTTTCCCATGAAGTAAGAGATTCCAATCAGCTATTAGTACCCAACTGTTAATCATGAGCAGACAACCAAGAATTACTACACACTAGTACTTAACATGGAAGACAAAGACAAATATCACAAAGAGGAAAAAGTATGAATAAAAATACAATCACTAATATAGTCAACGGACTAAGATAATACATTAAGAAATAAGAATAAGATGACCAAAAGAGAGGAAATTCAGAGAAAAGATGGTCTTAGAAAGAGAAAAGGAAAACTGCCTTCAAAATAGCAAAAAAAAAAAAAAGTAAACAGGGGGAGGAAAAGATCTAGAATCATATAGAACCAGCCCAAAGGTCTGTTTTACAAGAGAGGTGACACAGAACATAGAAGGGAGGAATTCATTAATAAAGCAATTCAAAAACACTTCTCTGAACTGAAAGACATGGACTTCCCAGAGTGTCCAAGTTACCACAAGAAAAGAACCTACAGAAAGTCACCATGTGTCCCCTTCCTCTTGAACCTCCCCCCACCTCCCTGCCCACCCCACCCTACAGGCTGTTAGAGAGGCCTAGTTTGAGTTCCCTGAGCCATACAGCAAATTCCCATTGGCTACTCATGCTGATGTTTGGCAGAAACCAACACAACTCTGTAATGCAATTATCCTTTATTAAAAAATAAATTTAGAAGGTGGCAAAAAAAAAAGTCACTGTGAAATTTCAGATTAATTACACAGAGAAGATTCCAAAGACTTCTAAAGAAGAAAAAACAGGTGACACACAAGTGATCAGGAGCAGGACAGCTATGGACTTCTCGAGGACAATACACAACACTAAGAACAAGATAAAATAGCTTAATGTCGTCAACATTCTGAAAGGACATTTTCCAACCTAGAATTCTATACCCAGCTCACATTTCAACCAAGCATGAAAATGGAGCGAGCATTTTAGACGTGTGGGGTCTGAAGGACACCACTTCCCATGTGGCTTTCCTCAAGAAACCACGGAAGGGTGAGTTCTGCCAAGAGGAGCCTGTGATCCAAGAAAGAAGACACGACACAAAGGAAAGGAACCCCGACAATGGAAAAAGTGAAAACCCCAGAAAGATAGTGAAAGGCAGCTTTACAACCGCCTCATGTCGGTCAGTTTGGGACAGTTCAGGACAGTGTGACCCAAGAGACAGACATGCTGAAGACTACCGTTGAGTTTCTTTTTAGTGGAAGGACTGAATGCTTGGTTGAGCTCAGCCCAGATTTTCATATGAGCTCTGCTTGTCTTGACAGTGGGCTGATGATGGTTCTGCTTCCTCTCTATGCTCTGCTGGGTGGAACCAATTGAGAATAATCATTTTACATCAGAGAATTACTCAACTTTAAACTAATTCTGAAAACTGGAAGTAGAAAACAGTGAGTTTTCTAGTAGAAAATAAAGAAAACCTCACTCTCATGGCCACATTTCTGCAAACTATTCATCACCAGTCTGCTCTACAACTCTGCCAGATGTCTCAACTCTGAGAGACTGTGTGTTTCAGACCTTGCTCATGACCTTGCCCTCTTTCTCAGAAGAGGTTCTGAAAAACTCCTGGAGAAGTTGAAGCCAGATTATAACCCAGGTAATTTAAAAAAGGAGAAGAAAAAATTTCTCTTTCTAAACAGTGTTATTTTAACTAAAATGATTTTCACATTGACAACTGGCTATTTTTTTCCTCACTACTATAGAAAAATGGAAAATGTAAACTCCTCAACGCTAGAATCACATCTGTATAGTTTCTATATGATACCAAATTCCTAGCACAGTGATGAACTCAAAAACTTCATGACTGGTTTTACAAAATGAAAGATGCTAAGATTTTACTTTAACAATTATAAAAATAATAACTACCATTTAAACTGTGTGGCTGCTGGTGTCTGACACACATTTTTGATTCTTGCCAGTAAAATCAGGTGATGAATGGAGCTCTTTCTGGTACCTAGAAGACTGACATATACACTTATTAATTTTAAGTGCCCAACTTAGAGGATCAAGGATATATTTTACAAGACTTAAATTAAACTTCTATTAACATCTTTTTTCAAAAGCTTAAGAGCAATCTAAATCCCAGCTTGCCTAAGGCAAGAAATATTTTGGCAATAAAGATGAATCTAAAGAGATAAAAGGAAGCAAACACTAAATAATAGTTGAGTCCTGAGGAGAACAAAAGTCATAAAGGATGAAATAGCTCTAAACTAGAACTGTTAGAAATGAGTTTGTATGAACAAAAACTATAACAATTTCATAAGAAAGGTAAGAATTCCACTTAAGTATGTGGTAACTTAATGAATCACTTTGGTCTTGTGTATTTTAACCATTTAAAAAGATGAACGGAAGTAAAGAATTACAGGTTTTTAAATCAACAATGTAAAATCAGAACTCAGGAACAGAAAATAAGATTTATATGTGATATAAATATCTTAGAAATAATGTTAAGTATTTTGACATGTTGCAACAAGTCATCTTAACAACACCTTAATTAAGGATAAAATAGTTTAGCATTTTATATTTTACCTTTTCATTAAAACTGAAGTTTAAGAATGGTGGAAGCTTTTTGGCATCCCAGCAGTTGTAAAGTCTCATAAATGGAACTTCCCATCACCAAATGTTTTAAGAATACACCGACTTGAGAAGTTTAGAGTCCAAGAAGGTGAGAGGGAAGATGGCAGGTGGGAAAGTAGGACCAATAAAAGTTTCTTCTACTCAACATCTATCAAAATTAGTGAGTAACCCATGGTCCAAGGTCATCGTACTTGGCCTCTCTGAAGCATTGTAAACCGCTTGGTTCTTTTGGAAAAATGCTTTTTCTCTTGGTTTCTTAAATACCAGTTACCCCTACCTGTCCTACCTGGTTTTCCACCAGCTCTGTGAACACTTCAGCTGCTGTTTCTCTACTGAATTCTTAGTGCAATTACACAATCAATTCCCTAGTGTTAGAAATTTAGGTCGGTTCTAATTTTTACTATTTAAAACAAAATAAAAAATGAAAAAAGGAAAATACACACAACATTATGAGAAATATCCATAGGGCTACATACTGCCCATATCAATAATTTATTATATAGCATAAATCCCAGAAATGTAATCATTGTGTCAAATTATGCATAGCTTTAGGATGTCCTCTAGGAAGACTTATGTTTCTAACAATAGATATACCACTTAAAGGCTGTCAACTTGACAGGTGAAAATTAAAATGGTTTTTCTTTCTTTTCTTTAACTGTAATTTTATTTGTTTATTGGTGGTGCTGGATCTTCATGGCTGTGCAGACGTTCCTCTAGTTGCAGAGAGTGGGGGCCTCTCTGCAGCTGCAGTGTGTGAACCTCTTGCTGGGGCAACCTCTCCTGTTGTGAAGCGCAGGCTCCAGGGCACACTGCTTTCAGCAGCTGCAGCACGTGGCCTCAGCAGTGGTGGCTCCCGGGCCGTGGAGCAGAGGCTCAGCAGCTGTGGTGCACGGGTTCAGCTGCTCCATGGCATATGGGATCCTCCCAGACCAGGGCCTGAACCCACGTCTGCTGCAACGGCAGGCAGATTCTTTACCACTGAGCTACCAGGAAAGCCCAACAGGTAAAAAATAGTGTCTTAATTTTCTTTTCTTGGAGTACTCGTGATAGTAAATGGTTTCCAAATTTATTGGTCATTTATATTTCTTCTGTGGATTACACAGCCCACTTGCTGAATTTTCTATTTTGGGGTGTTTCTTGTTACTTATTTTTAAGGGTACTTAATGTACTGAGGTTTGTTATTATCTTCTTTGCCTGTTTCACATGTGCAGTGAGCACATGTGAATTCCAGATGGCTCCATGACCTTTGCTCCTGGTGTAGCCTCTGTGTTTCCTTGTTATACAGCAAAAATGATTTTGTGCATGCAATTAGGGTTACTACTGAGTTGACCTTAAGACAGGAAAACTATTTACGTGAGCCTAATCTTATCACTTTAACTCTATAAAGGTAAAGCTTCTTCCTGGCTGGTGACAAAAGAGAAAGCCAGAGATATTCCAGTGCAAGAAAAACTTGACCAGCTCTTGCTGACTTTAAAGATGGAAGGGTCATGTGCAAGAGCTGAAGAATAGTATCTATGGGCCAAGAACAACCTTTGGCTAACAACCAGCAAGGAAACAGGGACCTTGTCTTACAATCACAAGAAACCAAACTCTGCCAACAACAATGATACTGAAAGCTGATTCTTTCTCAGAGCTTCCAGATAAGAGGCCAGTCAAGTCAACATTTTGATTTTGACCCTCGTTTGACTCTAAGCAGCAAACCCAGCTGAGCACTCCAAATCTCTAAATAATGAAGAGGTGTGTTTTAAGCCACAAAGTTTGTGATAATTTGTAATACAGCAAAGAAAACTAACCATAATATGCTAAATTTTTCTTCTTCATTCTTCTGTAATCATATGATTTTGGGGGTCTTATACACATACATCTTTTCAAAGTTATAAGATTATGTAAATAATTATATTTCTGTTGCCAATTTTAAGGTTTTCACATTTTTAATATTAAAAATAATTTTTTGTTTCCAACAAAAGGAAGTTATATGTAGAGATGAGAGTTCAGACTCTTAATATTAAATGAAACAATTAGGAAATAGCAAAGATTCGACTTCACTCAACTAATTAACAAAGGAGAAAAAACAAGTAACAACAGTAGAACTCCAGGAACAGATAATAATTCCAAACTGAAAAATCAGTTTTAGATTTATTACTTACTTTATCATTAAGCCTAGAGAAGTCAGTGTATCTTCTAAAAACTACCCAGCTTTCTTCTGGGGTCTTCTTTACTAATATTTTATATACCTATGGAGAGAGAGAGAGTTTTAAAATATATTTCTGTAAATATTTTAAAATTTAAGCCAAATAATTTTAAAACTTTTACTTGACAAGCCAGATGGTAATGATTATTATGTTAAAAATTCAGAAATTATTTAGGCCATCAAATGTTCAAATAATCAAATGTAGGAACCAAAAGCAAAGATTTTTTTCCTCAGGACTGACAAATTTGAGGCAAAATGCTTTTCTGAAGCACACTAATAATAAATAAACTCACCCGCCTCTAAAATGTATTTTATGCTGCTAAGTCGCATCAGTTGTGTCTGACTCTGTGCGACCCCATAGACGGCAGCCCACCAGGCTCCCCCATCCCTGGGATTTTCCAGGCAAGAGTACTAGAGTGCGTTGCCATTGCCTTCGCCGATATTTTATGCTAATGTATTCTAAAATTAATATGAAAAGTAGCCACCATTATCTTACACAGTCAATTTAATAATCAAAATAACTATAGTCAAATTAATAATAACTGCTAAGCAAAGTTTTCAAATAAATCAGATGTTTTAATCTTCAAGGATGAAATACAAGGTAGAAAGTATCTGTACTAGATGAAAGTTTACATTTCTATAATTATGTAAAATTTTCTAGGCTACTGAATAGAAAAATCTGGTTGAAGCAAGTCAATATTTTAAAAGGTATTTAAGAAAAAGATAGATTCTATGTTTCCTAAGGATAATTTTAGAATTTTATTGTGAGGAAATACTATTTACAACAGAATCTCAGAGAAACATCTGGTAGTTTTTGGTACAGTGTTTTGAGCTAAGCTAAATACATGACACACAAAAAGTACTCAATAACTATCTATTGAATGAGTCAAACTCTCTTAAAAAGAGTAGCTTTTTTCCTTCAAGTTAAGGTGTGGAATAGTTTTCAATTGTAGCTCTAGAGCTGCACTCTGGCTGCAAATGGCTACAAAATACTTGAAATGTGACTTTGAGACAGGCTGTGAGTGTAATATAGACCAGATTTCAAAGACTTAGTATGAAAAAAGATGTAAAAATACTTCATTAAAAAGATTATATAATGGTTACATGTTGAAATAATACTTTAAATATATTAAACAAAATACATTACTAAGTCTAATTTCATCAGTTTCTTTTTACTTTTTTTTAACACTAAAAATTAGGAAATTTTAAATTACAAGTATGACTCATATTATATAATCCTAGTGGATGATCTAGAGACAACTTATTAGTTAGGGATTGTTGATCATCCTTACCATTTGATTCTTTTCCCTTACAGACTTCTCAGCTTTGAAGGGAGAGAATCAGCAAGGGTTAGGTTAGATTCTTTAATTTTCAAGTAAAAAGTAAATAAATTATCTTTGTGAGGTGAGGATGAAGATTATTTAGAGACCCCGTAAAGTCTCCGGAAAGTCCTGATGTAAAATAGTCATGCAGGGGATAAAAAGTAAATATTCTTTCTCGAAGTTACTAATTAAAAAAGGGATAAACTGAGTTTAATACTTCTGACTGTGAATAACTGATGCATGATAAAAGTCAACTTCATATGATAATTACTTCAACTATACATAATACATATTAAATTTATTTTTTCTGTTTTAAAAAATAAGCCCTTTTCTAACTGCTACCCTTCACAGTGGTCCTTTTTTTCTCTAGGAAAAGCACAGGATGGATTTTCGCTTTGTTTTTTCTAGAAAGCTCTCCTACCTACTTGGTAAGAAGCACTTTCAATGGGAACTGTGTACAGCGCTGGCCACTGCTTCCTCCAGGCTCTAACAGCGGCTCTTGTCTCTACTCTTTAGTTGAAACCTAGTGCGCACTACTTTGTACTCTTGCTTTAAGTAGTCTCTGTTTTAAGTAAACAAATGTAGACACATACACTGATCATAAAATACATACAGAAGAGCACAAAAACTTCAGTATACAACTTAATAGATTTTCGCAAAGTAAACATACCATGTACCGAGTAACAAGAGGAAGAAACAGAAACAAAACATTACCAAAGAAGTCCACCCCATGACTCTTTCCGGAACCTGCTCACCACCCCTCCCAGTTACTTTTTGTTTTTAAACACTTTTCAAAGACGTTACACTGTCTATGTAAGACCTTGCCAGTTTTTCCTGAACTTTATTCAGTTAAGAGATCCATTCAAAGAAGTATACCAAGGTGAAATTATTTGACAAACCTAAGACCCTCAAGCTTGTAACTCTAGCTTAGACCTCTCCCCTAAAGTGAACACAATATGTATCTATGTGCATATATATATAGAGAGATAAAATACATATACAAGTGTATACTCTCATATGTACATACACATAACTGACACCTCCACTTGATATCTAAACAAAAGTCTTAAACCTAGCATATGCAAAAACAAATTCTGGTCTTTCCCTCGAAATCTGCCATTTAATTATACGGCAACTCTACTTTTCACATTATTTAGATGAAAAGCATTGGGATCATCTTTGCTTTCTCCATCTCCCACATCCAAAGGCTCTCTATTCAAAATATATCCAGAACTGATAATTTCTTAGGCCCTCTTCCCCCACCACACCACCACTTCTCCCATGGATTACTACAAGAACCTAACCGCCTCCTGCCTTCCTTTTCCTCCCACCAAATCTAGTCTCAATTCAGCAGCCAGAATGAACCTTTTAAAAGGTTAAGTCAGATCATCTGATTTTCCCTTTTAAAATCTTTTTGAGATTCCCAGCTCAAAATGGGGAAACTTTAAAGGCCTCATAAAGGCATGTGTGCTCTACTTGATCTGAGGTTCACACTCCCTTGCTGTTACCTCAGTTCCTACATCTCTCCCCACTGATTATTCTGGGGTCAGCCATGAGGGTCTTGGCAGTTATACCACCTGTCTGAGAAGCCCCCTCCCTCCCCCCTCATCATCCTGGGTATTGTCATGGCTCATTTTCTCTTCAGTTCAGAGGCTCAGTTGTGTCTGACTCTTTGTGACCCTGTGGACTGCAGCACGCCAGGCCTCCCTGTCCATCCCTGTCATTTTCTCTTAGTGCTACATCTTTTCTGTGAGGCCATGACTGGCAGTGCCACTTAAATTGCAGCTCTGGTTTCAGGACGCTGTTTCTTTCCCCTTTTTTATTCTTCTCTACAGCACTTATCACCATGTGACAAACTAACATTAAAAATAAAATTGCTTATCTATCTTTCATACGTTCAGTTGAGCTCCTGTACCACTATTACCTGGAAGAGGGCTTGGCACATAACAGGTACTCCAAAAACATTAAATAAATAAATAAGTGAATATGACTGATTTTATATATGCCATTTATGTCTTCCTCTGTATTGTCTTGAAAGACTTCATATACAAACTTTTCACACACATCTCAGTGAATGCTCATTCTTTCATAGAGAAGGTAGGTCACTGTACAGAAATGAGACACCAATTTATTATAATTTCCAAAAATCACTCACAAAAAAGTCAGATCCATGCAGATTTGCCATCCATATCATGTCTTACAATATTTTAACTCTAAAAAATTGCCTCTTCATAATTTCAATATTCTTTTTCCTAGAAGATCCTTCCATACTGTCATTAACTATACAACATGAAATGTTGAAGTAAATATGAAATCATTACTTCTAGAAAATCCAAGAGAAAGAACAGTTTCAAAGAAGAAGCTTATAAGTGGATTTAACAAGGTCATTGGATATAGAAATATGTAATACATAATGAGGACAAAATAGACTAAACTAGCAATGAACAAACAGAAAACATTAAAAGCTGTAGAGAATATCAAACAATATCCATACCCAGTAATAAATCTTAGCAAAAGAGGTTAAGGCTTCTGCCCTGAAAACAATTATTTAAAATATTATTAAATATTATTTAATAATTTATTAAAATAGTATTTAAATTATTTAATATATTATTTAAAATTAATTAAAATATTATTTAAATAAATTAAAGACTTAAGGACATGGTTTAGGTTCACAGGTTCAAAGACTTGGTACTGTAAATATGTCAGTTCTCCCTAGATAGATTTAATACAATCTCAATGCAAAGGGCCAAGACAACCCTGAAGAGGAACAGCAAAGCTACAGTACTTAGCTACCAGATGTCAATACTACCATCAGTCCTTAGTAATGAAGACAGGGTGGAACCAGTGAAGAAGGGAGAAATGGAACACAGAATCAGACCCGTACACTTACGGTCACCTGACTGTGACATAGGCAACAAAGCAAATGCAAAGGAGATAAGAGTTGTCTTTTCAATAAAAACCTGATTTTAGGGAGAAAAAAATGTGTCTTGACTCTTTTTCATACCATGGAAAAAAATCAATTCCAGACAGTCTATAGCTTTAACTTTGAAAGGTCCAACAATAAAGCTTTTAGAAGAAAACATAGGACAACATACTTGTAACCTGGGAGGAGGCAGATTTGAAAAAGGGCTAACTGTAAAAAAAAATTTAATGTGCTGGACTATATTAAAACTAAGAACTCTTAATTATCGAATGAACCATTAAGGCAGGCAAATCACAGAGAGATGATAGTCACAACGTATGTTCTGAAAAAGGACTTATGTCCAAAATGCACAGGAAACTATAAATCAAAGTGGAAAAGACCTCCCAAAAGGAAAATGAACAAGTCTTGAACAGACATTTTTTCGAGAATACTCAAATGGCCAAAAAAAAAAAAGTCTTAAAGGCAAATTAAAACCACAATGTATCACTGTGCTCACTAGAAAAGCTAAAACAAACAAACAAAAAATACTACATGTTGGGAAGGTGTGGAATAACTAGAATTCTCAAGGTGGGAGGAGAAGGGGAAGACAGAGCATGAGATGGTTGGATGGCATCACCGACTCAATGGACATCAGTTTGAGTAAGCTCCAGGAGTTGGTGATGGAGGGAAGCTTGGCGTGCTGCGGTCCATGGGGTCGCAGAGTTGGACATCACTGAGTGACTGAGCTGAACTGGGAAGGTGTGGAATAACTAGAATTCCCATACACTGCTTAAAAGAGTATAACTTAGCACAGCCGCTCTGGTACATTGTTCATCAGTATCTTCTAAAGCTGGGCAGATGATCCAGAAACTTTATTCTTAGGACTTTATATCAAACAGAAGTGAGTACATGTGTTTAATGAGGGACAAGTACTAACAGGTTTGCAGCAGTAGTATCTGTAAAAGTCCCAAACTAGTAATGATCAAAATGCCCTTCAGCAGTAGAACGGATAAGCTGTAGTATATTCACATAAAGGAGTAACATCAGTAATAAAAGTGAGCTGCCTACAATTACATTCAAGATCAAGGATGAATCTTACAAATGTATGGGGAAGAGACCATACCCAAGAGTAAATACTTCATAATTCCACTAACATGAAGTACAGAAACAGGGCAAAATTAATCTAGGCCATCAGGAGAGTGGGTATTGACTGACAGCACGAGTGGAGGCTTTTAGGATGTTGTAATGGTCTATTCTTGATTTGTGTGCTAGTTTCACAGCTGTGTCTGGTTTGCAAAAATTCATTCAAGTAAAGCAAAAGTACACCAACAGCATGACAACTTAAGGGGTATAAACCAATTGACTTTTACATTCAAGAAATTACAAGTATAGGCTAACATAATTCAACACAAGTTTAGAACACAGGTTAATAAATCTTTCATCTAATGATGGATAGCAGAAGTCAATACTCACAGTAAATTTGGCTCTTTCTTCCATCACCTCATAACCCAGGATAATAGGTGTAGGAGGTCTATCTTCCAAATTCACTGTTTCAGGACTTTGTTCTTCACTTTCTCTTGGTCTAGCAGAATACTCAATGGAAGAATCTGCAAATTTAGTCCTAATGAGGGGACTGCTACAGACAGATGAAGTGCTTTCCATTTGGTCAGATACACTGGTCTGTTTAAAATTACCCATATTTGAATCTTCTAACTGGCTTTTGGAAGAGTTTGAGCTTGTTGAGGTACTCCCAAAAGAAGAACTTCTTTGGTTTCTGTTGGTTGCAAAACTGGAAGCAGAGTTCCCTAGGGGCATAGGAACTGGAACGTAAGGAGTTGCCATCTTCTTTTGGCGTTTGTAACAAACTTGCACACTTCTGAGTCCGAACAATTAGAGAACAAGTAATGAGCAATACATTATTTTCTTCTTAGGAATTCACACTCTAAAAATGAGAGGAACACATGAAAGATTAGTCTCTGATCAGGAGCATTATCCAAAAGAAAACAAAATGCTCATATACATTTCTTTTAATTTTGTGACACGATATTATTTTATTTAGAAAGAAAATACACCCCAAACTTCTTTCTTTAATCCAAAAATATCACCTCTAAGAACTCCTGTTTGCAAGATGAGGAGAGCAGAAGTATTCTACACCCTTTTTCTTGATCCTAATATTACATGGTAGCCTTTTCCCCCCACTTCATGATGGATGGCTGTAAGGGTCATTGTAACCTGACGTCATGGACATAAAGGAGTTGAAAAGAGGAAAGTGATAAAGATTGTTCTGAAACTTTATTCTCTTTATTACGATGCTGACACTACTACATATCATACAGGCAGTGGAGGGTAAAGGGAAGGAAAGAAAGGGAGAAAAATTATTTATATTTCCTTCCGATTTAATTAGGGAAACTAAAAAATTACCCAGAGTAATGACAGTCACCAGAAGCTTAGACAGCTTGTAAGGTAAAGAATAAACAGTTCTTAAAGCAACAGGTTATTAAAACCAGGATCAAACGGATTTGGGGGGGAAAAAAACCAAACTTGGTCAAATTAATTTAATCAAATAAACCGCAATGAACGTTAAGCGTATATCGAACAAGATTAAATGATTAAAAGTTTAAACGTTCTTCGTAGTTTCCAGACCATCCCTAATTCCTACACCATAAACTGCAGGTACTGAACAAATGTTCAAAACCCTTACTCCATAAGCTCTGTTCTCAAAAGGAGTTTATCTTGTCTCATAGTTTCACAATAATACAGGAAAAAAGGTTTCCCACTAGGCTGTTAATAAACTACTGAATATCAGTGAAGTACAGATCCGGGAAATGGCACACAACATCTGGTCTGCCTATCCAACTATGTCTACGCAGCTCTACCGGCGAGAAAGGTAAGAGACAAGACGCTCAGACTCCGAGAGCCGCGGAGGCAACATTTCTAACCCAGCACGTGGCTCTGGGCACCCTTCCCCATCATCAGGGACTCGGGAAACCCGAGCTGCTGATACACCGCTCCTCGGTTCCGCCCGACTGCTTCCTCCCAAAGAAGTAAATAAAAGCCTGAACTCTCAACCTCCAGACGGCCGGCGGGGTCGCCCCGCCCTTGGCCCTGCGACCACCTGAGGCCTCAGGGCCGGGAGCACCCGGACCCGGACAACCTCCGAGCTCGCGAGGCCCTGAGCGCAGCCGGGCGGTGAGACACCAAGCGGGGCTCGCGCCGCGGCCTCGACCTGCCCTGAGAACCTCTCCGTCCTCTGGAGAACCGCGGGCAGGTGAGGTGGCCCGAGCCCGAGCAGCACGGCGAGCCAGAGAGGTCGCGGCGTGCGGGCAGCGCAGAGCCGGGACTACGCAGGACGGTCTGCTCGGCTCTGCGCAGGCCAGGGCTTCTCGGCTCGGGGGACGGCGAGCCTCCGCCTCCGCCCCGGCGCGCGGTAGAGTCGGCGGCCGCCCGGGCTCCGTCGCACTCCCGGCCCTCCGGGGGAGCCCCCCCACCTGCCACTGGGCGCAGGTGTCAGCCGCCGCGCGCTCCCCACCTCAGCGCGCTCCCTACCTACCTCAGCGCGCCCCCTACTTACCTCAGCGCGCTCCCCACCTTCCTCAGAGCGCCCCCTACTTACCTCAGCGCGTTCCTTACCTTCCTCAGCGCGCCCCCTACTTACCTCAGCGCGCTCCCCACCTTCCTCACCTCAGCGCGCTCCCCTCCTCAGCCCGCTTCCCACCTCAGCGCGCTCCCTCCTCAGCCCGCTCCCCACCTCAGCGCGCTCCCCACCTCAGCCCGCTCCCCACCTCAGCGCGCTCCCTCCTCAGCCCGCTCCCCTCCTGAGCGCGCTCCCCACCTCAGCCCGCTCCTTACCTCAGCATGCTCGGGCGCGCTGCCCCGGGAGGGTTAACTCCGACCCTGCCTCACAGCAGCTTTCGGTCTCCAGCCGCAGCTCCCGGAGAACTCACGTGACTCCCTTCCCGAAAACAGCGGCTCCCCGACCGCCTCCGTGCGGGCCGCGGGCCCAGGGTCCTGGCCAGGCGGAGGGAGGGGCTGGGCCGCCGCCGCTCCCGGAAATGACGTCAACCGAGGTCGCCCGTCTCAGGGGCATGAGTTGTGGGCTCAGGGGTCCTCAGCGCCTGAGTCTAACCTAGTTTTGTGGTCAGAATTTTATCTTCCGTCCCATAGCTTTATTTTTATCAGTTAACTTTTGAGAAATGGAGGCTACGGCCCCTAGTTTGACCGACAGGTGATGAGAAGACTACAATTCCCGGGAGGAACTGCGGCCAATGTGGACCTGGGCTCGCTTTGCATCATGGGACTCGTAGTCACCCCCTGCGGGGCTGGTTCTACCGGGTTACGGGCTGGTTTCGAGAAGGAGCCGAGTGTCAGCGGAGGACAGCTGATTCTAAAAGGGGGACGCAGGATACTTCACTACCGCCTGTTCCTCCTACTGTTCCTCACTATTCCTCCAATGAGGAGTAATTTCAGAGAACTCCTGAATTGCTCAGTGTGGCAGTGTTTTTTTTTTTTAATTTTTATATATTTTTTATTATCTCGAGAGAAATTTTGTTTCAGATAATATAGTATTAGGCTTGTTAGGGACTTCCTTGGTGTCTTAGATGGTAAAGAATCTGCCTGCAGTGGGGAGACCCTGGTTCCATCCCTGGGTCCCGTGGAGGAGAGCATGACAACCCACTCCAGTGTTTGCCCGGAGAATCCCATCGACAGCGGAGCCTGATGGGCTCCACGAGGTCTCAGAGTCGGCAGGAATGAAACAACTTAGCACACAGGCTTGTTACACGTGCTCGTTTAAAGACCTGAAGATACCAGAAAAATCGTTCTTTGGTAGGCAAATACTAAAATTCAGACTCGTCTGCAGGCCTGTTTATCATTAGAATTGAGCAATTTGATACAAAAATCATTCCATGAGTTCCAAGGCGTTGGAATAGTCCCAAGACTGGGAAAAATTGATACTTGTAATTTCAAAGTGAACATAGGAAGATAATCTGGCGTGTGCTGTATTAATGGCTTTCGGTTGATAATATTGAGCTTTCAGTGTGAATGAGACGTAAAAAGAGAATTCTAGGGACTTCGCTGTCAGTAGTAGTTAAGACTGTGCTTCCCATGCAGAAGACAAAGTTTCCATCCTTGGTGAAGAAACTAAGGCATGCTGCCTCCTACAGCGAAAAAAATAAATAAAATTAAAAAATAAAAAAAGAATTCTGTAGAGATGGTAGACTAAAACATGAGATAGTTTTCAGGATAGACCTGGCAGCCTTGGCTGAGAGGTGGCAGATAAATCCTTGAGTTCTGTAAGTTAATAAAGGTGTAGAAAAAAAAAGAAAAAGGAGCTTTGGAATATTTCCCTCACTTGTCAGGACTGCAGAAAAAGCTAAATTTGAAAATGGAAAATCTGATAATCTACTATCCAGTAAGCTAAGGAATATTAAACTCTCAAGAAGTATACATATACTTCAGTTAAGGATAGAAAAAAGATCTAGAAAAGATCTTTGGAATTGTCCAAGAAGAACTTCCTTCACAAAGTATTTAGAGGAGCGTACAGGACATACATACTATATGTATCCTTTGTCTTCCAGAATATCTGGCATAGATGAATGTCTCGATTTTTACTTTTAGAAAATGAACTGAACATTTCTTAAAAATATTTTTAACGAGATTCCAATTAGCAGTATAAATTATACTAGTTTCAAGTATGCAGCATAATGACTTAATATTTGTACTCATTGTGAAGCGATCACCATAGTAAGTCTAGTTAACATACAGTTATAATTTTATGTTGAAGATTTTTAAGGTTTACTGTGTTAGCAACTATTAAATATGCAATATAGTTTTATTAACTATAGTTATCATGCTGTACATTATATCATCATGACATTAATTTTTTTATAACTGGAAGTTTGTACCTTGTGACCCCATTCACTCATTTCATCCACACTTCCCTGCTCTGGCAACCCTAATCTGTTCTCTATATTGGTGAGCTTTGTGTTCTTTTTTAATTCTACATATAAGTGAGATTACATGGTATTTGTTTTTCCCTGTCTGACTTATTTCACTTAACATAATGCCTTCAAGGTCCATTCATATTGTTCCAGAGGGGAGGATTTCATTTTTTATGGCTGCGTAGTATTTGTGTGTGTGTGTGTGTGTGTGTGTGTGTATCACATCTTTATCCTTTCATCCATAGATGGGCATTTAGATTGTTTCCGTATGTTAGCTTCTGTAAATAATACCACAGTGAACTTGGGGGTGCCTGTATCTTTCTGAATTAGTGTTTTGTTTTCTTTGGATAAATACTCAGAAATGGAATTGTTAGATCATATGGTAGGCCTATTTTTAAGTTTTTAAAGAACATCCATACTGTTTTCTACAGTGGCTGCACCAGCTTACATTCCCACCAACAGTGCATGTGTTCCCTTTTCTTCATATCCTTAAACTTGTTATTTCTTATCTTTTTGATAATAGTCATTCTAACAGGTATGAGGTGATGGCTCATGCAATTTTGATTTGCATTTTCCTCATATTGCTTGTTGGCCATCTGTATGTGTTTTTTGGGAAAATACCTGTTTAGATACTCTACCCATTTTTAACTGGGTTGTTTGCTTTTTGGCTATTGTATGAATTTTTAAAAATACATTTTGGATATTAATGCCTTATTATTTACAAATATTTTCTTTTTTTATGGTTTCTTTTGCTGTGTTCAAGCTTTTTAGTTTGATAGCTCCCCTGGTTTATTGTTGTTCTGTTGCATTTGGAGTCAGATCCAGAAAAATCACTGCCAAGATTCACACTGAGGAGCTTACTGTCCATGTGTTCTTCTAGAATTTTTAGGGTTTCAGGCCTTACAGTCAAGTATTTAATTCATTTTGAGTTAATTTTGTGGATGGTGTAAGATAGTATTCTAGTTTTATTCTTTTGCATGTGGCTATACAGTTTTCCTAGCATCACTTATTGAAGAGACTGTCTTTTCCCTATTGTATATTATTGGCTTATGAACAAAGCTAGTGGAGGTGATGGCATTCTAGCTGAGCTATTTAAAATCATAAAGATAATGCTGTTGAACTGCACTCAATAGGGTAGCAAATTTGGAAAACTCAGCAGTGGCCACAGGCATGGAAAAGATCAGTTTTCAATCTAATCCCAAAGAAGGGCAATGTCAAAGAATGTTAAAACTACTGTACAGTTGTGCTTATTTCACATGCTAGCAAGGTTATCCTCAAAATCCTTCAAGCTAGGCTTCAGCAGTACATGAGCTGAGAACTCTCAGATGTACAAGTTGGGTTTAGAAAAAGCAGAGGAACCACAGATCAAATTGCCAACTTTTGCTGGATCATGGAGAAAGAGAATTTCAGCAAAATATCTAATTTTGCTTAATTGACTATGTTAAACCCTTTGACTGTGTGGATCACTACAAACTGGAAAATTCTTAAAGAGATGGGAGTACCAGACCACCTTGCTTGTCTTCTGAGAAACCTGTATGTGGGTCAAGAAGCAACAGTTAGGACTGGACATGGAATAACTGACTGGTTCCAAATTGGGAAAGGAGTATGTCAAGGTTGTATATTGTCACCCTATTGATTTAACTTCTATGCAGAGTACATCATGTGAAATTCTGGGCTGGATGAATCACAAGCTGGAATCAATGTTGCCAGGAGAAATATCAACCTCACATGTGCAGATGATACTACTCTAAAGGCAGAAAGTGAAGAGGAGCTAAAGAGCTTCTTGATGAAAGTGAAAGAGGAGAGTTAAAAAGCTAGCTTAAAACTCAACATGAAAAAAACTTAGATCACGGCATTCAATCCCATCAATTCATGGCAAATAGAAGGAGAAAAAGTGGAAGCAGTGACAGATTTTGTCTTAGGCTCCAAAATCACTGTGGACAGTGACTGAAGCCATGAAATTAAATGATTCTTGGTCCTTGAAAGGAAAGCTATGACAATAGACAGCATGTTAAAAAGCCAAAACATCACTTTGCTGATAAAGGTCCATATTGTCAAAGCTATGATTTTTTTCAGTAGTCATGTACATGTGTAAGAGTTGGGCCATAAAAGGCTGAGCACTGAAAAATTGATGTTTTTGAATTGTGCTGGGGAAGACTCTTGAGAGTCCCCTGGACTGCAAGGAGATCAAACCAGTCAACTCTAAAGGAAATCAACCCTGAATATTCATTGGAAGACTGATGCTGAAGCTGAAGCTTTAATTCTCTGGCCACCTGGTGTGAAGAGCAGACTCACTGGAAGAGACCCTGTTGCTGGAAAAGACTGAAGGCAAATGAAGAAGGGGTGACTGAGGAGTCCATAGTTAGATAGCATCACCGACTCAATGGACATGCAGACTCTGGGAGATTGTGGAGACAGAGGAGCCTGATGTACTGCAGTCCATGGGGTCGCAAAGAATTGGACATGACTTAGTGACTGAAAAACAACAATAACAATATTCTTGGCTCCTTTGTTGTAAATTAATTGGCCATATTTCTGAGCTCCAGGACATCCTTAACAATCAAGAAAGAATATCTGTGATTGTCAAAATAAAAGTTATATTAACACGGATAGCATCTAATGGCTAGTCTTTGTGTATGGAATAGTTTATTTGAGCTATGATGCCTTTATATAGTACACACAATCAACTTGAATTGCATTCATTAAAATTTTTAAAGTAACAGAAGACCATTTTTCTGCCCTTTCATCATTTTAATTTTGTATAAAACATATACACATAGCAGGACATATGGAGCCCGCTCAAGGTATGATTTTATACAATGATATATAGATACTGGTATGTAGGGGTAGAGGGTTTAAAGGGGAGGGAGAATGAAGGTAGGAAAAAACACAGCAGAATAAAGTATGTGAAACAGGCAGACATCTCTTGAGGTAGCTTCTCAGATCCCAACATTTCCCCCTTGTCTGAAGTTTGTCCCTCTTCTACAAGGATGGGTCCTCGTGGCCGTGTTCATAATATGTTACTCTTATTACAAAAGTTTTTTTGTCATAGTTGATTGTGTCTGAACAGGACTTTTGATCCAGTTATGTCCAAATGATGCTCTATTCTACTCTCTTGTGGGAAGGTGAGCATACAGACTGCAAGTGTCAGGAGCTAAAGTCAGATAAAGGAAATTTTGTGTGAAGGTCATCAAGTCCCACAGCTGAGGTCCCTGGAGTTGGTCTGGTTCTTTCCCATTATCCACTTTTTTTGGACTTCATGAGTACCCTAATGTTCTTCCAGTAGATTTGCTTTTTACTTAAATCTAGCCAGAGTTGGTTGTTTTGCTTATAACTGAGAGTACAATAGGCACATTGAAATGAGACAAACTGAATGTGCAAAGTGAAAGTTGATAAAACACAAACAACCCCTTATCGATGGTGAAACAACTGAAATAACATAAAATAACTCTTCTCCAGTCATTGTTGTTCAGCCATCCAGTTGTGTGTGACTGCTTGTGACTTCTTGGACTGCAGCACAACGGGTCTCCCTGTCCCTCACCATCTCCTGGAGTTTGCCCAAGTTCACGTTCATTGTGTCAGTGATGCCGTCCAGCCATCTCATCCTCTGACACCCTCTTCTTCTGCCCTCAAACTTTCCCAGAATCAGGGACTTTTCCAGTGAGTCGTCTGTTCACATCAGATGACCAAAATCCTGGAGCTTCAGCTTCAGTATCAGTCCTTCCAGTGAATATTCAGGGTTGATCTCCCTTAAGATTGACTGGCTTGATCTCTTTGTTGTACAGGGGACTTTCAGGAGTCTTCTCCAGCATCGCAGTTAGAAGGCATCAGTTCTTTGGTTTTCTGCCTTCTTTATGTTCCAGCTCTCAACCGTACGTGACCACTGGGGCGACCATATGCTTGACTATACGGACCTTTGTTGGCAGAGTAATGTCTCTTTTTTTCTACACACTGTCTGGGTTTGTCATCACTTTCCTGCCAAGAAGCAATTGTCTTCTGGTTTCATGGCTGCAGTATTACTTTGGTAGAATTTCATGGATTCCTTGTTTTCCATAGGCTGCTGCTGCTACTGCTGCTAAGTCACTTCAGTCGTGTCTGACTCTGTGCAACCCCATAGATGGCAGCCCACCAGGCTCCGCTATCCCTGGGATTCTCCAGGCAAGAACACTGGAGTGGATTGCCATTTCTTTCTCCAATGCATGAAAGCGAAAAGTGAAAGTGAAGTCGCTCAGTTGTGTCCGACTCTTCGTGACCCCATGGACTGCAGCCTACCAGGCTCCTCCGTCCATGGGATTTTCCAGGCAAGAGTACTGGAGAGGGTTGCCATTGCCTTCTCCATTTCCACAGGCAGTGTTTCTATAATCTTAATAGTCAGGATCTGAGCTCCACCTGCCCTCTGTTTTCTCCCTGTCATGAAATTTTGAGTTCATAAAAAGCACTGTAGACAGTCTATTCTTAGAGTGGCAGGAGGCAGCCAAAGCAGCAATGGAGCAGCATGATAGCCAACTTTCTTACAGCGGGTTTGTGACCTGTGGAGTGTCCTAACCCCGGTAGGAATTACACGGCATTTATAATGGCACAGAGAAGAGCCTTTTATACTACTAGCATGGATTTGTGATTTTCTACTCCTATTACTTAAGGAAGACTTTGAAAGCATGTGTGGAAATCCTACTGGAAATATAACAGAGACCAAATTGCTTCACAAAACCGCAGTTAGTCTTTGAACTGAAAGGGACCATAATGATCTTGAAGAAAAGTCTCCATTTTAGAACTGAGACTCTAAAATGACCCTTTCATTTCCGCAAAAGCTGAGGAAAACAGAAGCTAAAAGATTTGCTTGTAATCAGTTCCACTGCCCATGAACTCTTGGTTCTCAAGCTAGTAAGCTTCTTACCTGGGATAGTAAGACACCCTTTTCTGAGCACTTTGCACTTGTGTCCTAAATGTCCGTCATTCTTCCAATAGTGTCTTGCCCCTGGTACATTCTCAGTTAACACGTGATGCCTGGGAAGCCTTCATGGATTTTGGTGCATGAGGAGGACCTACATTGGGCTTAAAGGGTTGCTAGGAATTGAATAAGTGAAGGATTCAGGCAGGGCAAAAAACAAAAATGAAAGTGAAGTTGCTCAGTTGTGTCCGACTCTGTGACCCCCATGGACTGTAACCTGCCAGGCTCCTCCGTCCATGGGATTCTCCAGGCAAGAATACTGGAGTGGGTTGCCATTTGCTTCTGCAGGGGATCGTCCTGACCCAGGGATCGAGCCTGGACCTCCTGCATCACGGGCAGACTCTTTATGGTCTGAGCCAGCAGGCGGAGCACACTGGGCAAAGTCAGAAACTCGAGAAAGGGCACACCTGCGTGGAGTGCGGTGAGCCATCGAGGGGACCACCTGATGGAACCGACAGGCCTTTGAGTGTGGCTGGGAATAGAGCTATGAGCGCCTCCTCATCCCTCAAGCCATCTCAGACACAACCTCGTTAGTAATGCCTTCCTGCTTTCTTCGGATGGAATTAAAGCAAGCGCTTGTACAAGCCTCTGTGAGCCTTGTATTTGGTACACGAGTGGAGGCAGCCATTGCGTGATTTGTGAGGCCTTCCCTGGTGGCTCAGGAAGTAAAGAGTCCTCCTGCAGTGTAGGAGACCCGGGTTTGATCCCTGGGTTGAGAAGATCCCCTGGAGAAGGGAACGGCAACCCACTCCAGTGTTCTTGCCTAGAGAATCCCATGGACAGAGAAGTCTGGCGGGCTTCAGTCCATGGGGCTGCAAAGAACTGGACACAACTGAGCAACTGACACTTTCACTTTCATTAAATGTACAGCATAAGGGCCGGGCTTGTGTATTGGACATCCATGTACTGACCTTGTATGGCACCTGAATAAGGCAGGTGGGTATAGTCTCCATAATAAGTACTTTATAAAATACCTGGCTCATCTTTCTTGTGCACATTCCCTATAATATTCTTCTAGACTTACCCATTTTCCACTCCTGGTTTAGAGAATAAAATCTAAATTTTTGAGTAGGTCCATGAGCCCCTTCATGTAATGACTTTCATCTCTTTTATAGTCTATTTCCTCTAGATGAATTAATTGGTTAATTAATCCACCAACTATTTATTGAGTACCTATCATAGGCAATGAGTCTCAAAGTCCAGCTATATCTATAATTATTTTCCCTTCTAAGCCTTCCATTTTCTGTTTGCTAGCTTTTCTTACAGATTTTGCCTGGAATTTTACTCCTCTTGTCCCATTTCTGAGACTCAGCTTTAGATGCCATGCTCTCCAAAGGCTGGTCTGACTCCCTCTCCACCATGTTCTCACAGTCCCCTCTTCAAGCTTCTGTTATGGCCTTGCCCCTGTTGAATGTGGTTATCGCTCTATGACTGCCTTTCTGACTAGGACATGTGCTCTTTGAGGCAGAGACCATATCTTTTTCTTCACTGGCTCACAGAACCTCCAGCTGTGGCTGGAGGTTATGAATGAAAATGGGCAACTACAGTTTTCTTACTGGATCAGCTTGGTAGTTTAATAGAAACAAGCAAACACACATACACACATTCTCAGTGGAGCTTTATTTCAAAGAAATATTAAAAGGAAATTTATCCCGTGAAACAGAGTGAAACAACTCTGCTTAAAGGGAAAGGACCCCTTCATTTGCACAGAGTAACTTGTAAATCACTGCGTTAGATAGATGATCTCTAAGTCCACTTCAGATCTAATGTTTTATGAGTTTATGAGTATCATTTGAAACCTTAAGGAGATGCTGAAACAAACATCACAGCCTGGTTCAGATCTATAAAGTGCATTAGGCAGAGCAAAAATCAAATGAAATGCAAAAAAGCTGAACTATTGAAATTAAACAGACTGATGAATCAGGTGTTATTGTTCTTTTAAGTCTTTGTCTTAATTAAGTTTGGGATATGCTGCAATTCCTGGGATAAACATAGAGAAGGAATTCTGAGGTCCTAGTGCCAGGTTATAACGTCCCATTATGCAAGAGATCCTTCCAAAAAAGAAAACAAAATGTATTCAAGGAAAAACTATAGCCTTGGAAGAAGTAGCAAGTCTCTGGTCCATTGACACCAAGATTTCTGCTCATCTTTCAGGTGAGGTATTAACCTTTTCAGTGAGGGCTTTAATTATATGGGTTACCCATGGGCTTTTGTTTGGATTACTTCCAGCTTTTTTTTTTTTTAAATCTGTAATATGTGACAGTAATAGTCCTTCCTCATAGGGCTATTTTTTAAAAAAAATCTATCTTGCTTGGTAAGTGCTTAGTACAGTACCTGGCAAAATGAACAATAGATATATTATTATCTGGGGTCAACTTTGTAGCTCAACTACCTTAAGGTAGACAGTATTGATGGTAATGTATATAGATATTTGTTGAATGAATGACTGAATAGTAGTTAATTATGAGCAGAGATCTGCACCATTTATTTTATGTACATTAACTTATTTAACCCTCAAAATAACCCCATGAGTCAGATAGTGTTGTTATGATTGATTCTTTCCAGACTGAGTTTCTAAGAGGCCAAATAGCAGCTCTTTATATATGAAAAATTATTCTCTGAGAAGTTATCTTTGTATATATAAATACATATATATATTTGAAAAATTATCTTGTTTGAAGGAGAAGGAAATGGCAACCCACTCCAGTGTTCTTGCCTGGAAAATCCCATGGACAGGAGCCTGGTGGGCTACAGTCTGTGGGGCTGCAGTCAGACATGACTCAGCGACTAAGCCACAACAACAGCCTTGATTGGAGAGAATAAAGGACACAAGCCCGGCTCTGTCTGCCTCGGAAGCCCACGCTCAGACTGCTCCTCCGCCATTCTCTCTCTGTCATCTCATGGGCTGAAGCCTCGCCCCTCAGAAGCCATCCTTGGCAAGACGGATTGAAAGAGAGGTCTTTAGATTTAGTTCCAGAAACGCTTGGGGTCTCACTTCATTTAGCGCTATGGTAGCTGACCCGAGTGATTTCATTTCTTTTATCTTTCTCTTTGGCTCTTACCCAGTTGTAGTAGAATTCATGCATTCTGGGTTTGGCTCCTAAAACAAGTTGTCTTGGTAGACTGATATTTTCCCGTGTCTGTCCTGTCCTCAGATGCTCTCCTGTTGCTCTCATTTGCTGTTTACATTGGTTCTGAGCCCTAGCTTCTCTCATCTTCCTTGTTGAAAGATTGGATGGACCAGAAGGATTGGGAAGGAATTAGTGATTGTGTTTGGATAGGAAGTGAGGGAGTGTAGCTGGGAAGAGAAGTATTCTAGGCAGAAAAGGTGTAGAGGATTTTATATCGAGATTTTTTTTAATAGTGAGAGACAAAGTTGTTTGAATTGAAATAAAGACAGACCTGCAGTTTTAATTTTATGTGATACTAAATAGCCTTAACTCTGAGGAGCCAGCTCTTCCTCTTCATTTGACAGATCTTTGTTGCCTGCCTACCATATGTTCCAGTTATTGTTCTAAGCCTCTAGGAATTTATCAGTAACAGCATATGCAAAACCACTCTTCTCATGGAGTTCACATTTGGTAAATGTTCATGTGGGGACAGACAATAAACGTAACAAGAAATAAGTGTTAAGAATTTATCTAGGTTTATATTCTTTGAAGACAATAAAGTAAGAGTCATATGATTGGAGTTGCTGGGCAGGGGAAGGTGAAGCAGTTATCCACTGGGGCATCGAAGCAGACCTCTCTGAACACGCGTCTTGATTGCTGAGATTTGGATGTCTAGGAGAAAACAGCTTTGCAAACCTGAGGATGTAGGCAGAGCATTCTAGGAAGGCTGACTCATGTGTTCTATAGGAGGAAAAAGGAAACCACTTAGCCAGAGCACTCTTTTTTCCTTTTCCTAAGAACTCTGGTTCCAGGAAGTAAGATGCCAGATGTTTCTCCAGTTGCATATGTGATCCATGTGTTTCTGACATTTGAATTTTAACATTAATATCCCAGTCTTGCTAGCTTCAAGCCCCCGCTTCATTTTAAGGAATTCTAGTCTCGTGTCAATTTTCCCTTGTCTGCTCACCCTTAAACTCCCCGAGAGGCATCTTCCGGACTCTGTTTCGGTCATTACTCCCTTCATGGCTGGGTGAGCCGCTGTCCCCGCTTTTGCCACCGGCAGAACCATGCTTGCATTGACAGCTTCACGGTGGCCTTTCCACAAACAGGGGTGAGACACCCAGTGTCGCCGGAGTCATGTTCTTACACAGCCGCCCGTGGAGACCTTCCAGCAGGGCCCCCTGCCCCGGCTGAGTGGGAGACCCACAGGGCTGCAGCCTGCTGCCAGCTGAGATGGAGAGCTTCCACTTTTGCTCGAATCCCCAAGTGTGACAGAGCGTGTCGGGCGCCCCCTTTGAGTTTTGTTCACGTGGTCCTCTTCTCCCCAGGGAGCGCCACCCAAATGGGTGGCTGAGTTTGCCGAAGCTCCTGTAACAGTTCTGCAGCGGGCTTCGTCGGATGCCAGGTCTCTGAGTGTCTTTCTGCGTCTAGGGAATTCCTGCCATCTGATTCTTGGTGAGAGGTCAGAGCCCACTTCCCAATCTCAGATTCTAGATTACCGTATCCTTGCTTTCTCAGCCTCATTCCAGTTAGCCTACAGAACATGCCCTCAGCATTACCAGTCAGAGGAGTCTTTTCCCATGCCTGCCGCGTTGATTGAAGGACAGGGTCTAGTGCTCAGAGGTAGCAGCCTGCTCACAGGACTCATTGTATGGTTTGGTTTTGGGCTTTCCAGGTGGCGCAGTGGCAAAGAACCCTCCCGCCAGTGCAGGAGACACAGGTGTGAGTCTGATCCCTGGGTCAGGAAGCTTGCCTGCAGAAGGAAATGGCAACCCGCTACAGTATTCTCGCCTGGAGAATCCCATGGACAGAGGAGCCTGGCGGGCTATAGTCCAAGGAGTCGGGTATGCCTGAGTGCCCAAGCATGATTTGTTCCTGCAGCCCACTCCGCTGTTCTTGCCTGAGGAATCCCATGGACAGAAGAGCCTGGCAGGCTACGGTCCATAGGGTCTCAAAGAGTTGGATACAACTGAGCAACGCAGCATACGTGCACACAATGTCCCCAAGGATTTCAGAGTTCTGTTAGCTAGTCAATATCCTTAAAGTTTTTCTTTTTTTCTTACCAACTTATTGACCATAGGCATATTAATACATCTTTTGTTACCCAAACATTATTGACTGGAATGTTTCGATATTTGCCTGCACAACAAATCTCCAGACACAGGTTTTAGTTTCTTCAAAAATCCCCCAGTCAATAATGTGTTAAATTTGACAGAGTCACTTTTGAGCTGCTTGCTACGTAAGCAAGTGAAGAGAACAGCAAAGAGAAAGGCCAAGAAAAAAGAATGATTTAAATTGAGGGGAATTGATGCCTTTGAACTGTGGTGCTAGAGAAGACTCTTGAGAGTCCCTTGGACAGCAAGGAGATCAAACCAGTCAGTCCTAAAAGAAATCAGCCCTGAACATTTCTTTTAAAATTAATTAATTGTTTTTAATTGGAGGCTAATTGCTTTACAATATTGAAGTGGTTTTTGCCATACATTGACACAAATCAGCCATGGGTGTACATGTGTTCCCCATCCTGAAACCCTCCCACCTTCCTCCCCATCCCATCTTCTTGGCTCATCCCAGTGCACAAGCCCTGAGCACCCTGTCTCATGCATGGAACCTGGAGTGGTGATCTATTTCACATATGGTAATATACGTGTTTCAGTACTATTCTCTCGAATCAACCCACCCTCGCCTTCTCCTACAGAGCCCAAAAGTCTGTTCTTTTTATCTGTGTCTCTTTTGCTGTCTCACATATAGGGTCATTGTTACCATCTTTCTAAATTCCACATACATGCATTAATATACTGTATTGGTGTTTTTCTTTCTGGCTTACTTCACTCTATATAATAGGCTCCAGTTTCATCCACCTCATTAGAACTGATTCAAATGCATTCTTTTTAATAGCTGAGTAATATTCCATGGTGTATATGTACCACAGCTTTCTTATCCATTCATCTGCCGATGGACATCTAGGTTGCTACATGTCCTAGCTATTGAAAACAGTGCTGCGATGAACACTGGGGTACACATGTCTCTTTCAATTCTGAAGAACTGATGTTTTTGAACTGTGCTGGGGAGGACTCTTAAGAGTCCCTTGGACTGCAAGGAGATCCAACCAGTCCATCCTAAAGGAAATCAGTCCTGAATATACACTGGAAGGACTGATGCTGAAGCTGAAGCTCCAATACTTCGGCCACTTGATGGGAAGAGCTGACTCATTTGAAAAGACCCTGATGCTGGGAAGGATTGAAGGCAGGAGGTGAAGGGGATGACGGAGGATGAGATGGTTGGATGTCATCACCGACTCAATGGACATGAGTTTGAGCAAGCTCTGGGAAATAGTAGAGGACAGGGAAGCCTGGCGTGCTACAGTCCATGGGGCCACAAAGACACGACACAACAACAGCTTGAGGGGAAATACTCTCTTCTTCTCTGCAGTTGGCCATGAACAAGGGAGTGCAGAGTCCTGACTACCATCACCTGTCATCTTGCAGCCACGAGGGAGTCACTTTGGGATGGAGCTGGTGTAGGGATGGCAGAGCAGTGAAGCAGGGTACGCATCCTTTGCATTTGCTGATCCTGGAGTCAGCACTGCTTCTGGCTTTGAAGTGGTCTGAGATCATAAATTTCCTTATTGATTAAGCAAGATTAATTGGGTTTAATTAAGCAAGATCCATCACGTTTGCTGAGTGATGAGAAGTGTTTGTCTGGGTTAACAGCCCAGTTGGAAAAAATGGTAAAGCTGACCCTCACCCCCAGGTTTTTCTTTTCTAGAAGTGAACAACAAAGGGAGGAATATTCCACTTGGGCTGAGTCCTTGAAGCTGGTTGAATTTCTACTTGAATGTTCTATCAACACTTTAAGACCAGTGTCTCCCTCCTCTCTACTTTCATTAGTGATAGTATTTTTACCAGCCAGATAACTTGAAGCAAAAACTTAAAAATTGTCCCAAATTTTCATTTCTCTATTCCTTCCACCCTGTCAGAAGTAGTCTGTTAGTTGTTTTTAAAAATATCTTTCAAAACTGTTTTCTCTTCACTTATCACTACAAATACCTTCCTCTGGGCATCCATATATATTTCCCTGGACTGAGACAATTGACTCCACACTGGTATTTTTGACACCAGAGTTTCATTCTCCTCTTTTGCTACTAGGGTTAGAATTTTGGAACATAGATCTAGATGCATCCTAATTCACCTGTTCGGATTCTTTTATTATCACTCATCGTTTAAGAGATAAAATGCAAAACTCTTTTGCTTGACAGCTGGCACCTAAGACTTTGTGATCTGGCTGCTGCCTGCCTCTCTAATCTCCTTATTCCTGATTTTCTTTTTCTCTCTTTTTAGTCCATATATGGGATGAAGCGCTTGTTGTAAATGTGACATGTCTCCCCTCCTTGGTCTGTGCTGTTTCTTCTCTCTCTTTGAAAGATCCTGTTCATAAAGCTCACCTTTTAAGTCCTTTGTGTGTGTTTTCATAAGTTTCCCATGCTTGGCTGGCATTTCTTCCATATGTCCCTTGTGTAAATTTCAGCCTTGACCACACTGTACTGAGATTGTCTTCATATTTGTCTCCCCTTCATTCAGTCAGCCCAGATTTCCAGAGCACTTTGTGTGTGTGAAGCACAGTGCCAAGTGCTAGCCATTTAAAAATAAACACTGAATATTTACCAACTGGGTTTAGCAGTTAAACAGAGAGAGGCACTTGAATAAATAAATATGAACGTGTTCGGATGGTAGGATGGATCTCTCAACAGGGTAGCCGGTCAGCATAAGGAAGAAAGAGGCACTGTTACTAGGAGTTGGGGCTTACGTGTCAGGTCATTGATAGTGACAGTTAAGTTACATGTGCTGTCCCCTTTATTCTTCTTCACCAATAGATATTTAACAAACACTTATGGTTACCATGCTCTGGACCAAGAGATACAGTGGTAATTAGAATTAGTAATTGCCCTCATGGCGTTTACAGTATAGTTCAAAGGCGGCAGACCAAACAGGCTATCACAATACATCGTAGCAAGCGCCATAACTGGGTAGAGGGTTCATACAGAGGAGGTGGGCCAACCCAGGCTGCAGGGCGGGCCATCAGTGAGGACTTCCTGGAGGAAATAGCACCTGTTAGTAAGGTCAGACCTGAATGATTATTAAAAGTTAAGCAGGAGAAGGGGATGGGGATGGGGATTGGAAGTAAGGGAAGAAGACATTCTAGGCAGGATAGTATGTTCTAAGGTCTGATAGTGAAAAACAGCATGGTAGAGTCAAGTGTCTTAGGGGCAAAACATTATGAGTGTATGAATGTGTACAATTTTCTGTGCACCCTAGACCTTAGAGGAGTCAACCTTGCTTCTTAGGTCTTAGGTCTAATAGCCTGATTTTGCAAAAATAATTAAAGCAACCAAGAGGGTAGCTGTGCCTGCCTCTCCCAGGAAGTTTCACGTGTGCGTCCTTTCTGAGGATCTGAGAGAATTCTAGGGGTCTGAACTGCGGGGTTGTCTGGCTGTCCTCGGCCATCCTAGGGTGGATTACCTTAGCTGTTGGGCTTGAGTGGAAGAATGGGGACCAAGAATGCTGCCTGGCAGGGGTGGGATGGGATGGAGGGGGAGCCCCCTGACTGTAGGAGAGCCTCGAGGGGAAAAAGATCTTTGCCAGCTTCAGAGGTCATGGAAAACCTCCAGGGGAGAGAAATGTGCATAAAGGCAGTGCCTAGGTAGCATTCTGAAATTCTGTGTGAAAGGCCTGGGTCACCTCTTTAAGAACGTCACAGTTAAGATCTACGCTCTCCTTCAGGCTTCTGGACTTAAAGCTCATGTTTCTGTGGCTGGGACCCCACACAGAGACTGGACTGGCAATTCTTTGAATTTCGGAAGGAAATGCAAGAAGAGAAAGTTCAGAGAACAAAAATCTCAAAGCATAGAGTCAGGGAAGGTTCATGATGAGGCCAAGAAGGTGGAGGACCAGGTCACAGAGGGCCCTGAAAACGAGGCTGAGAAAGGCCCCAGGGTCACATTTGCATTTCAGACAGATTCCTCTGTCTCTGGCATTTGGAAGAAGCAGAGAGGTGAGACCCAGGCAGGGAGGTGACCTGCTCGGGTACAGAGCAGTCCTTTGAAGGCAAGGGTTATTATTTACCTTGATTTTCCAGGGGAAGAAGCAGAGCTCAGGGAGGTGTTTGGCAGTAAATGGGATTAAGACTATGGACTATCTGACTCCAAAATCCACACCTTTTCTTGGTAGATCACACTGTTCCCCTGTACTCGGCTGTACTCCTCTTTGAAGGAAGAGGCTGCATCTTCTTATTTATGGGTTCAGTGCCTGACCTGGTTATCTATTAATGAGTGACTAAACATGGCAAAACTTAGTGGCTTAAAGCAGTAGCATTCATTTTGCTCATGCCTCTGCAAAGGGAGCAGGCATGGCTTGGGAAAGACCATTTGGCTCTGCTCTCCTGAGCCTGGGGCGGCTTGAAGGTGGGACTGGGTCACCCGTGGGCTCCTTCACACGCGTCTGCCAGCTGATGCTCACCGTTGCCTGGAACCTTAGTTGGGGGTCTTGCCCCAGACACCTCCACCGGGACTTTCCTTGTGTCTTATTCCTTGTTGTCTTACAGTGTGGCATCTGGGTTCCCAGGGTGAGCATCCTAAGAGTGGACCATGCTGAGGTTGTATTGCTTTTTTAAACCAACCTTGCATTTCTGCTTGTTGGGAACACCTTATTAAGGATTGCTCATACCTAAAGAAAAGTAAATCAGAATTTTGATGGGAGGAGTGTCAAGGAATTTGCTGATGTGATTTAAATTAACTATAGTGCCTAATTTTATAGCTAATACTTAAGTACTCAAACTTAGAAAGTGCTCTTTTATGCTTTTTATTTATGTTGAGTATTTGATTCTCATGATAACCTTGTATTGGTCAGTGGTGGTTTAGTAGCTAAGTCATGTCTGACTCTTGCAACTCAATAGCCCGCCAGGCTCCTCTGTCCATAGAATTCCTGTCCAGGCAGGAATACTGAAGTGGTCTGCCATTTCCTTCTCCAGAGGATCTATGCAACTTAGGGATCAAATCCGGGTTTCCTGCACTGCTTGCATATTCTTTACTGACTGAGCTACAAGGGAGCTTACATAGCTTGTATTACTGGACCCATTTCATATGTGAGTAAATACAGGTACAATAAGTTAAGTATTTCTAAGACACAAGATAGGAAGGTGGGGGAGACTATTAGTGGAGCCCAGGCAGTTTGGCTCCAGGGTCTATGTTCTGAACCATTCTGTTATGTTGACTATTTCAGAGTCTGGAATGTAGTCAGAACCAATATATAATTGTGAATGGATGAGTGTTTTGTATTGATAATTTGGGCTTCTCTCAAATGATAGTTAAGACATTCCTTAAGTAAAGTTTTTCATATCTGATGTTTCATATTCTATACCCAAAATTGAATTAAAAATATACTCTTGGAAATATACAAGTGAAAAAGGTTAAATCACGGATTTTCAAGTCAGTTGCCTTCTCTCCCCCACCATGAACACACCAAAATCATTGAAAGAGTATGTAGAAATATATATTATATTTCTCTCCTTTCCCAGACAGGTTTTATTTCAATAGTATTCATTTTAAAAGAACATATAAGAGATAATATATTCTCTTCGGAAGTTGTTTTTTCAGGCTACTTACATGATACAGTTAATTTAGAATATAAGAAGAGCCACCTTGTGGTAATATTCAGCATTTCACTGTTTTATATATATATATACTGAGCAAAAAATTGTAAGCAGTTTTAAAAGGAATCACTGGATAGAAAAATAAAAGGTATTTGAATAAATATTAATACATATGTTATATCAAGTCACTTGATATGGTTTCTGATATATACAGTTTGCTTTTTTTCCATTTATTTTTATTAGTTGGAGGCTAATTACTTTACAGTATTGTAGTGGTTTTTGTCATACATTGACATGAATCAGCCATGGATCTACACATATTCCCCATCCCGATCCCTCCTCCCACCTCCCTCTCCACCCAATCCCTCTGGGTCTTCCCAGTGCACCAGCCCCGAGCACTTGTCTCATGTATCCCACCTGGGCTGGTGATCTGTTTCACCCTTGATAATATACATGTTTCAAAGCTGTTCTCTCGAAACATCCCACCCTCGCCTTCTCCCACAGAGTCCAAAAATCTGTTCTGTACATCTGTGTCTCTTTTTCTGTTTTGCATATAGGGTTATTGTTACCATCTTTCTAAATTCCATATATATGTGTTAGAATGCTGTAATGTTCTTTATCTTTCTGGCTTAATTCACTCTGTATAATGGACTCCAGTTTCATCCATCTCATTAGAACTGGTTCAAATGAATTCTTTTTAATGGCTGAGTAATATCCCATGGTGTATATGTACCACAGCTTCCTTATCCATTCGTCTGCTGATGGGCATCTAGGTTGCTTCCATGTCCTGGCTATTATAAACAGTGCTGCGATGAACATTGGGGTGCACATGTCTCTTTCAGATCTGGTTTCCTCAGTGTGTATGCCCAGAAGTGGGATTTCTGGGTCATGTGGCAGTTTTATTTCCAGTTTTTTAAGAAATCTCCACACTGTTATCCATAGTGGCTGTACTAGTTTGCATTCCCACCAACAGTGTAAGAGGGTTGCCTTTTCTCCACACCTTCTCCAGCATTTATTGCTTGTAGACTTTTGGATAGCAGCCATCCTGACTGGCGTGTAATGGTACCTCATTGTGGTTTTGATTTGCATTTCTCTGATAATGAGTGATGTTGAGCACCTTTTCATGTGTTTGTTAGCCATCTGTATGTCTTCTTTGGAGAAATGTCTGTTTAATTCTTTGGCCCATTTTTTGATTGGGTCGTTTATTTTTCTGGAATTGAGCTGGAGGAGTTGCTTGTATATTTTTGAGATTTGTCTGTTGCTTCGTTTGCTATTATTTTCTCCCAATCTGAGGGCTGTCTTTTCACCTTACTTATAGTTTCCTTTGTTGTGCAAAAGCTTTTAAGTTTCATTAGGTCCCATTTGTTTTATTTTTGCTTTTATTTCCAATATTCTGGGAGGTGGGTCATAGAGGATCCTGCTGTGATTTATGTCGGAGAGTGTTTTACCTATGTTCTCCTCTAGGAGTTTTATAGTTTCTGGTCTTACATTTAGATCTTTAATCCATTTTGAGTTTATTTTTGTGTATGGTGTTAGAAAGTGTTCTAGTTTCATTCTTTTACAAGTGGTTGACCAGTTTTCCCAGCACCACTTGTTAAAGAGATTGTCTTTTTTCCGTTGTATATCCTTGCCTCCTTTGTTGAAGATAAGGTAACCATAGGTTCGTGGATTTATCTCTGGGCTTTCTATTCTGTTCCATCGATCTATATTTCTGTCTTTGTGCCAGTACCACACTGCCTTGATGACTGTGGCTTTGTAGTATAGTCTGAAGTCAGGCAGGTTGATTCTTCCAGTTCCATTCTTCTTTCTCAAGATTACTTTGGCTATTCGAGGTTTTTTGTGTTTCCATACAAATTGTGAAATTATTTGTTCTAGTTCTGTGAAAAATACTGTTGGTAGCTTGATTGCGATTGCATTGAATCTATAGATTGCTTTGGGTAGTATATCCATTTTGACAATATTGATTTTTCCAATCCATGAACATGTTTCTCCACCTGTTTGTGTCCTCTTTGATTTATTTCATCAGTGTTTTATAGTTTTCTATGTATAGGTCTTTTGTTTCTTTAGGTAGATATACTCCTAAGTATTTTATTCTTTTTGTTGCAATGATGAATGGTATTGTTTCCTTAACTTCTCTTTCTGTTTTCTCATTGTTAGCATATAGGAATGCAAGGGATTTCTGTGTGTTAATTTTATATCCTGCAACTTTACTATATTCGTTGATTAGCTCTAGTAATTTTCTGATAGAGTCTTTAGGGTTTTCTATGTAGAGGATCATGTCATCTGCAAACAGTGAGAGTTTCACTTCTTCTTTTCCTATCTGGATTCCTTTTACTTCTTTTTCTGCCCTGATTGCTGTGGCCAACACTTCCAAAACTATGTTGAATAGAAGTGGTGAGAGTGGGCACCCTTGTCTTGTTCCTGATTTTAGGGGAAATGCTTTCAATTTTTCGCCATTGAGGGTAATGCTTGCTGTGGGTTTGTCATATATAGCTTTTATTATGTTGAGGTATGTTCCTTCTATTCCTGCTTTCTGGAGAGTTTTAATCTTAAATGGATGTTGAATTTTGTCAAAGGCTTTTTCTGCTTCTATTGAGGTAATCATATGGTTCTTATCTTTCAATTTGTTAATGTGGTGTATTACATTGATTGATTTGTGGATATTAAAGAATCCTTGCATTCCTGGGATAAAGCCTACTTGGTCATGATGTGTGATTTTTTTAATATGTTGTTGGATTCTGTTTGCTAGAATTTTGTTAAGGATTTTTGCATCTATGTTCATCAGTGATATTGGCCTATAGTTTTCTTTTTTTGTGGCATCTTTGTCTGGTTTTGGAATTAGGGTGATGGTGGCCCCATAGAATGAGTTTGGAAGTTTACCTTCTTCTGCAATTTTCTGGAAGAGTTTGAGTAAGATACAGTTTGCTTTTAACATTAGAAAATTTTATACAAAAGTATTTATTGGGAATTCAAAAAGCCTAGAGTAAGTCATTAGTATATTGCATACAACACTAATGGATTTACATGTAAAATGCTCGTTTCAGGGTTTCAGCTGTTTCCTTGTATGCTCCGTTTCAACACTGATTTGGAACTTAAAAATGAAACTTTATTATGTATTTTAATATATTTATATAACATTAGTTGTACACTAAATTTCCTTTTTGGTTCAATTATTATGTTGACACCTTTGCAGTTTTCCCTAAGTTTCTTTCTTACATCCCAGCAACTCACTGAATTCTCCTTCCTTCAGCTGATTCTCACGTGTTCATGTCTTCCATAAAAATGTTCCGCATTTAACTGAATGTGGCAGGTAAGAGTCTGCAGCTCTCAGTGAGTGTTTGTGATGTGTACTGATGTATGAATTGCCACACCATTTTGGTAGAGCTTCCTCTCTTTTTCCTTCTTCACTGACACTTTGAGAATTTACTGGAAGTTGAGAGGTTAATTCGGCATCTCACTGTGTGTCCTTTTCTCATTTCCTTTATTCCTGTTCCCCAGATTTCATCTGACAGTCTGATTCCTGTCTGGTGGTGGAGTTGAGATGGGCGGTGATGGCCTGGAAATGTAGCAGGGAGATCTGAAGTATAAAGTATTCTGGTCTGGGGGAAGAGACGCAGGTGCGCTAGACTGGAAGGAAGAGAAAGGAAAGCCGGGCATGCCCAGCTTTTCCCACCAACAGAACCCTCTGCCCCACGGTTGCTTCCCTTCTCATTTCCAAGTGTCCTTACCCCTCTCAGATCTCCACAGACGCGTGGCTTCTGTTTGTGCTTTTTGTTTCTTTGTTTATGTCTGCTGCCGTTTCTGAGCTGCCAGTTCTTTACCTGCGCCTCCGGGGTGTGTGAGTTTAAAAGAGAACACAGGTTAGCTCTTGTGTGTGAGTTTAAAAGAGAACACAGGTTAGCTCTTTACTCTGTGGCTGCTCTGTCACCGCGTGCCTAGCTGGTTTGCCTTCTCTCCACTTTTCAGAGTCTTATGCTTGTTTTGTGTACAGTTTCCAGGGTTTTCAGTTCTACTTCATGGGAGAATCAAGGGGAAGATCTCCTTTTTCTTTTTAAAGCAGAAGTTTCAAATTACTTTTTTTTTTTGCTTTCAAATTTACTTTTTATAAATTACTTTTTTACTATGTAGAGAGCAAATTCAGGAGGGAAGGGAGTAGTTTCCACTTCAAGAAGAGCAGTGTAGGAAGACCCTGAACTCGCATGCTTCCATGGACACGTTGAATCTATACGTGCTTAATAGAGCAGTTTCTCCTGAAGCAGAGCTAAGGACAAAGGCGAGAGCCGCTGCCTCCAAACAGGTCGGAGAGATGGAGGCGTGGTCTCGGCGGGAAGCCCTCCGGGGGCGGCCCTCCAGCGGGAAGGGGTAGCTGGGAGGGGCAGGCTTGCCCGCCCTGGGGCACGGGGCCAGAAGAGGGGTTTAAGAGGCACCTGGACTGTACGTGAAGGAAATCTACTTACCGGTACTGACCCTAGAGCACCGGCCTGTCGGAGGGGACCTGGAACTCTCCTGGGGGCAGACGCCCGGAGAGCAGAGCGCCTGTTTCTGCGTCCCCGCCTACCGTCACGGCCTAAGCAGCAGCGTGGTTCGGGCTGGTCTGCCAGGTCCCGTCAGCCTGCCTCCGGCCCCTGCTCACACCAGCCCCCGCTGTCCCCCAAAGGGGGCCCTGGCGTGCGACGCTCTGCGGGTTCCCCCTCGTGCGCCCACCGCAGCGCTGCCAAGCCGGCCCGCACGGGGTGCGCGCCGGCCCCTTCCCCGCCCCGGCCTGCTCCGGCCGCAGCCCCAGCTGCCTGGTCAAGGCAGCTCTTGGACTGCACCCTCAGCTGGCACCCGCTTCAGCTGCAGCCAACACGGGCGGTCTACATCAGAGGCTCTCCCACACACAGACTCACCTTCAAGCTTGGGAGAGGTAATTTTGCTTAATTCATAGGAACAGAGCAAGTTAAACAAAACAAGGAGACAGAAAGTATGTTCCCTGTGGAAGAACAAGATAAAACCCCAGAAAGAAGTCCTATGGAAATGGAGATATTTATCTGATAAAGAGTTTACTGGTTTACCTGATAAAGAGTTCAAAGTAATAGTCATACACATGCTCCCTGAAATTTGGAGGAGAATGGAGAAACAGAATGAGATGTCAACAGGGACTTAGAGAACAAGAGAAAAAACCAGTCAGAGCTGAAACATACAAAAATGGAAACAAAAAATACACTATAGGGAACATAAAATGATAAGAATCGATCCATGATCTAGAAGACAGAGTAGTGCAAAGCACCCAATGAGAACAGCAAAAAGAAGAAAGAACTTAAAAAAAATGAGAGTAGTTTTAAGGGACCTCAGAGACGCCGTCAAGCATGCTAACATTCGCATTAGAGGCATCTCAGAAAGAGAGCAGAGAAAAAGGAGCAAGAGGCATGTTTGATGAAATAGTGACTTGACAACTTCCCTAACCTGGGCAGGGAAACAAATATCCAGGTTGAGGAATTACACTAAGTCCCAAATCAGATAAAGGCAAAGAGATTCACATGAACACCGATCATAATTAAGATGGCACAGTTAAAGAGAACGTTTTAAAAGCAGCAAAGGAAAACAGCTTGTCCCATGCGAGGGAACTCCCATAAGGCTAACAGTTGATTTCTCAGCAGAAAACTGGCAGGCTAGAAGGGAGTGCTAAAAGGTAAAAAAAATTGCAACCAAGATTATTCTACCTGCCAAGATTATCACTCAGACCTGAAGGAGAGAGAGAGTTTCTCAGACAGGCAAAGACTAAAGATGTTCACAACCACTAAACTGACCTTACAAGAAAATTTAGAGAGTGTTCTTTAAGCAGGAAAGAAAAAACCGTAACTTGGAAAAAGAAACTATGTGAAAGAAAAAAAATCTCACTGGTAACAGCAAATATATAGTGAAGGCAGTAGTTGAGCCACTTAAAAACGTAGTATGAATGTTAATAGACAAAAATCATAAAATCAACTGTAACAAGTACATGAGATACAAACTAAAAAGATACAACATAAAAATGTGGGAAGGTGGAGTAAAAATGTAGTGCTTTTAGAAAGCGTTTTAAGTTAAGCAACTATTAGCTTAAAATAAACCACTATATACAGGTTGATGTATATGAACTGTGTGGTAAACCACAAACCAAAATGTGCAATAGCTTCACATGTTCAGAATAGAAAGTAACCTAAACAACATAAAAGAAGATTATTCAATCACAGGGAAAAGATCACAAAAAGAATGGAACAGATGTAAACTAAAAACAGTTAACGAAATGGCAGTAAGTAATACCTGTCAATACCACTTCGAATGTAAATGGGATAAACACTCCAGTCAAAGACAGGGGGTGACTGAGTGGATATGCTACCTACAATAGATTCACTATAGATCTAGAGGCATGCAAAGACTGCAAATAAAGGGAAGGAAAAAGATACTCCATGAAAACAGAAATGAAAAGAAAGTTGGGGTGCCAACATTCATATCACACAGAATGAACTTTAAAACAAAGCCTGTAACGAAAACAAAGAAGGGCGTTGCATGATGATAAAGGAGGTCAATCCAAGACGTGGATATAGTATTGGCAAATATTTATCCACACAGCACAGGAGGACCTAAATATATAAAGTGAGTAGTAACAGATATAGAGTAGTAACAGATATACTAATACAATAATAGTGGGGGACTTTAATACCCCACTTACGTCCGTGGACAGATCATCTAGACTAAAAATCAGTCAGTAAACCTTAGCCTTAAACAATACACTAGATCAGATGTATTTAATGATGTCTATAGAATATGCCATTCAAAAACTTCAGACTATTATCAGGTCTACATGGAACAGTCTCCTGGGTAGAGTACATGTTAGGCCTCAGTACAAGTCTCAGTAATTTTTTTTTAAGTGAAGCATAGTTTATTGATGCTATTAGTTTCAGGTGTACAACATACTGATTCATTATTTTTATAGATTATACTCCATTTAAAGTTATTAAAAATCAGTGAGTATATTTCTCTGTGCTGTATATTATACCCTTGTTGCTTATCTGTTTTATATTGCTATATTTGTATTTGTATTTCTTAATCCCATACCACTCCTTGCCCACTTTGTTCTGATGAGGAAATTGAGTGTTTGAGTTACTCTACCCTTGTTACAGATTGCATCGACCATTCGTTATGCTCATGGATTTGTGGACAAGAAATTCAAATGGGGATGGCTTATCTCTCCACTCTGCAGTGTCCAAGACCTCAGTGGAAGCCTTGAAAGCAGAGCCTGTGGTCATCTGAAGGCTTGTCCACCAACGAGTTGAGTAGTTGGTACTGATGGATGCTGAGGACTGTTTTCTAAGAGCATGGTGGCTGGATTTTAGGGGTGGGCATGAGGAGTGGAGAGGGAGAGAGAAATGAAAGAGACGGAGAGGGAGAGAGGGGTGGAGAGAGGTCGTTGGCGTCAGCAACCTTGAAAGGCGCGGCAGTATAACTTGTCACATTCTGCTCCTTGGTGACTGTGTGACTATGAGGGTGCCAAGTTTCAAGACGAGGAGACTCTGGCTTTCCCTCTTGATGTAGAAGTGACAAGGTTCTGAAGACAAGTGTTGGTGCGGTCACTTTTGTAAAATACAGTTTACCACTCGGAGGCTCGGAGAGTTTGGATGATGCTCCCAGACAGTGGAGCAGCCTCAGCAGATCCCATTCACTTGTCTGACTGTGTGCTTGTCCCTTGGTTCTATTGAAGAGTAGAGTGTGTGGGATCAGTATAATCTTAAAAGAACTGTTGTGAATAAACAAGCCAAGAAAATGACATGAACAACTTGAACTCGGAGCTTTGGCTCTTACAGAAGACCCCTAGGCTTCGAGATTGCGCATCATTGAGGCCATGGTTTGTGCGTTTTGGTACCTGGTTGGTGTCATCTATTCCCTGGTTTCCTTGATTATGCGCTCTGTGCATTTATCTTGTAACTCGCTGCCTCTCCCAACACATACTCTCTGGTTGCTCATTTTATTCAGTGTAGGATCTTTGTCCAATCTGATTCATCCTTCTACCCTGACAACACATGTTATAAGAAGTAGGCCCATAGTAAGCCCTCAATAAATACTTGTCAAATGAATAAATATTAGTTTATATTAGCATAAAATGGCAGAATAGTATAACATGGCTTTTGTCTGCTCTGGGATACTTTGATTATGGATATTACGAGAACTGAGTGAAAGTACTTTAAAATGAGAAATGTCAGATGTGTTTTACGGCGAATATAGCAGTAGTGGGTTCAGTCCTGAAGCTCCAATAAGACCTGTGAGGGAAACATTTTAATTCTTGGTTTTTGAAATGTAATGTGAACTCTTCTTTAGGAATAAAGATAAATAAGGTCGCAAGATCGTTGGATGGTAAGAAGGTCTCTTTCTCAATATGTCTATCTATATATCCATCAATATTCTATTTGTAGTTTAACATAACTCATAAATAAGGTCATGTTACTTGTAATATTCTGTGTTTTTTTTACTCTTAAAGATATATCTTTTTATGTAAGTAGGTGTGGAATTACCATAATCTTCTATTGTTATGTACAGTTTTGTGGTGTAGGCACACTTTATGAATGAAATAGTTTCTTATATCTGGACAGTAAGGTGAGGCTACATTTTATTGTTGAATATTATAAATTATGTTGCAATGGTGTACTTGTACATAGCAAGAATTTCTACAGGAAGTTTCCCTAAAAGTGAATTACTGGGTAAAAGGATACGCTCATTTTATGTTTAAAATCTTCATAGCTACTAGCACAATTACTCTCTTAAATGGGTCTCAGTATTTTCTTATGTCTTTTCAATGCTGACTTTGTTGTACTTTATCTAGGTAAATTATAGTATAGTACATTAAAGAATCCTCATGTCAGTAAGGGAAGGATTTTGAATTGATGTCTGGTTTGAAATTTTTACTTTGCCTCTATTTGTATGATCTTGGGTAATTTGCTCCTTTTTTTTCTTTTCAGCTTCACTTTCTTCATCCATAAAGTAAAGGCAGTGATAACATCCTTCCTTACTGAATTGTTGAAAAGATTTAATGACATAACTGCATATGTAAAGTGCTTGCTGAAATTCTTGGAGCTAAGAATTATAGTTAAAATTTTTTTCCTTTCCTTTATTAAGTTTTAAATATATTTTAATTTATATCTATTTATAATATAAATAATATATAAAATTACATTATAATAATATAATATTTTAAATAATATATTGTATATTTATTATTTTAATTTAATGTATTTTAATATATTTAGTATATTTAAAATAAAAACTTGATAAAGGAAAGGAAAAAAAATTAACTATAATATATAAGCCCTATTTTGGCCCTTCTACATCTTATTGTAAAGTCCTGCTTGATTCCTAAATTTTCAGGAGAGTAGCATTTCTTCTGAACTTATAGCTTAAACACACATACACACACATGCATACACATATGAAGAATACATTTTTATTTTCCTGACTTTAAAAATCCATACACCTGGGACTGTTTTTTCTTTTTTAAACTTCCTTTTTAATTCCTCTCTTTGATCATATACCAATCACTATTTCTTGAAAACATTTGTGTCTTACAAAGCATATTTTGATGGTGCTATATCATGCTAATCCTGGAGAAAAGTTATAGTTTTCCTGAATATCACTTTTCACTGCAAATGTAATACCCTAGGGAAATATTTTTAAAAGCTGAAGTTTCTACCTATTAATGTAAAATGTTCCTGAGAAATAGATAAACTACAAAATTAAAAATTCATGTTTATACTGTAACCCTTGATTGTGTTTTCAGAAATTGCCTGGTCTGAATGAAATTATTTAGTTTATAATGAGTTTTAGAAGAAATGAAGAAAATGGAGGTATTGGAAAATGAAATGTCTCTTAATTGAAAAGCGACTATGATTGTTTCTTTCCAATCTAAATCGAATTATTATGACAGTGGTTTCAAGCAATTGGACAGAAGAATTATTCTCTGGAAATAATGACTTCATTATATAACCTAAAAATATAAATAAAAAACTTTAGTTGTGTTTTTATTGAAATAAATGATTTAAAATGAACATATTTTTGTTCTTGTTTCTCTGAAGAATCCATTTTTTAAAGTAATATTTATATTGCTTTGAGTATATTATCAGTTCAGTTCAGTTCAGTCAGTCATGTCCGACTCTTTGTGACCCCATGAATCGCAGCACGCCAGGCCTCCCTATCCATCACAAGCTCCCGGAGTTTACCCAAACTCATGTCCATCAAGTTGGTGATGCCATCCAACCATCTCATCCTCTGTCATCCCCTTCTCCTCCTGCCCCCAATCCATCCCAGCATCAGGGTCTTTTCCAATGAGTCAGCTCTTCGCATCAGGTGGCCAAAGTATTGGAGTTTCAGCTTCAGCATCAGTCCTTCCAATGAACACCCAGGACTGATCTCCTTCAGGATGGACTGGTTGGATCTCCTTGCAGTCCAAGGGGCTCTCAAGAGTCTTCTCCAACACCACAGTTCAAAAGCATCAATTCTTTGGTGCTCAGCTTTCTTCACAGTCCAACTCTCACACCCATACATGACTGCTGGAGAAACCATAGCTTGACTAGACGGACCTTTGCTGGCAAAGTAATGTCTCTGCTTTTTAATATGCTATCTAGGTTGGTCATAACTTTCCTTCCAAGGAGTAAGCATCTTTTAATTTCATGGCTGCAGTCACCATCTGCAGTGATTTGGAGCCCAGAAAAATAAAGTCAGCCACTGTTTCCACTGCTTCCCCATCTATTTCCCATGAAGTGCTGGGACCAGACGCCGTGATCTTAGTTTTCTGAATGTTGACCTTTAAGCCAACTTTTTCACTCTCCTCTTTCACTTTCATCAAGAGGCTTTTTAGTTCCTCTTCACTTTCTGCCATAAGGGTGGTGTTATCTGCATAGCTGAGGTTATTGATATTTCTCCCAACAATCTTGATTACAGCTTGTGCTTCTTCCAACCCAGCATTTCTCATGATGTGCTCTGCATATAAGTTAAATAAGCAGAGTGACAATATACAGCCTTGACATACTACTTTTCCCATTTGGAACCAGTCTGTTGTTCCATGTCTGGTTCTAACTATTGCCTCCTGACCTGCATATAGGTTTCTCAAGAGGCAGAGTATATTATATATTATATTATATTATATTATATTATATTATATTATTTATATTACCATTAGAAGATAAGTGTCTGGTTCTGTACTGGAATTTTCATTTGGGCTACTAGGAGATATGAGCTACCTAGGCAAAGGAAGAGAAGCTATACATATATATATATATATACTATTTATATATCACATATGTATTAGGGTAAATAAAATGTATATGATTTTAGTTGAGTTGCTTTTATAGAAGTTTTAACAATTTTTAAATTTACTATTTGAGATGAAAATAATTTAATTTTTCAGAAATATAATTTTCATTTTATATTATACATACACACACATACACAATCCCAGTACATCTTACTACATTGGATGTAGTAGGATGCCCCAAATGTTGATGCTTATAAAAGAAACATGATGAATTCATTTTTCTCACATGATGAAAGAAAGAATACTTTTAATTATTTTTTTACCTTTTGGGGAAAATGATCTCCCCAAACTTCAATACTCACTAGATTTTTAATACTGTGAAATACTACCCAATTTTCACCTCAATAACAAATGCTAATTGTCCAAATCCAGATGTTAGAAATAATTACTAAAGCCTTCAGTCATTTTCCTTTTCCCATTTACTGGTACATGGACCATGAAAATCATTATTCAGGCATAGCCCTTAGACTCTTGGAGTTTTGATTGTGTTCTCACATTTTGGAAATTGGGAAATTTGATAAAAAATGTAATAATACTTATCTGCCTATTTGCCTTGGATGTTCATTTATCTAGTTAATGTCTACCTATCCCATGAAGGGCTTCCCAGGTGGTGCTAGTGGTAAAGAACCATCTGCCAATGCAGGAGACATAAGAGATACGGGTTTGATCCCTGGGTGGGGAAGATCCCCTGATGTAGGGCATGGCAACCCCTCCAGTATTCTTGCCTGGAGAGCCCACATGGACAGAGGATTCTGGTGGGCTACAGCCTAGGGTTGCAATGAGACGGACATGGCTAGAGCGACGGAGCATGCATGTATCCGATGAATCTCTGTCCATCTCTCGCCAGCTTTCCTATAGTGAGTGTACTATGTATGTTACTCTTTCGTTTACTAAACATTTACTATCTTCTGTGTGTGTGTGTATGTATGTATATGGCCTGTCAGTTACATTTCTTTTCTTTCCCATTTTTGTGTGACATTCAGTAGATTAACTTTTAGAATATAGGAATTTGGGAACAAATGCTCATAGAATCACACTTGGGGAGTTGTAATTCTGTGAAAATTCATTCTTGTTTTGAATTGAAATTTCTGTCTGTTGAGTTCACTTTACTAGCAAGCAGTATGCCCAATCTTTCCTGAAAAAGTGATCTCATTTCATAATCCTACTGTTCCTTTCTCCTTTCATCTTTAACTTAATCCACTCCTACAGGGTTTCACACTCGGCTTTGGGGCTTTGTCTTAGATACATATCTCTAAACAAGAAATCTTTATATGTTCCAATATCTGTGTTGCCCTCCCTGGCAACTTTATTCTTCTATATTCTGTTTGTTAATCTTATTCTCCATAAATCTCAGCTGCAGGCAATTCTTAAAAATGTCACCTATGTTTATATCAACGTGTAAAGGTAACAAACATAATGATTTAGAGATTATGAATTAGTACGATTAAAACAAACTTTAAGTCTAATTCTTATTCCTTCTGTATGCTTCGCTCAAAGATAAATCTTTTGAAAATAAGACTTGCTCAAATCAGTATCTCAAAACTTCTCACTAAGTCTGTACCGTGTAGCAAATGAAGTATGAATGCTGTATTAGGTATTGCAGGCCCTTTAATCCATCTTGCCAACTTTATCTACAGCTGTTTTCTCATCAAATCTTGACCAAAATAAATCTGCTCATTACTCACTGATAGGCAGTGTATTTAGAGAGACCAGGTTGTCTGTATTTGATTCCTGCTCTGCTACTTTCTCACTCTATAGCTTGGGTAAATTAATTACACTATGTCTCACTAAAAGAGAACTACTAACAGTATCTCTTATGTAGGGTTATTATAGGGAGTAAAACATTCTTACATAAAAATCACAGAAAACTGTACATGACACATGGAAAGAATTCAATACATTATATCAGCAAAAATGGCAGATTTGACTTTATTTTCACATGCCACTTCTTTTTCCAGAAATGATTACATTTTTTATTTCAGCTCTCTGTTGCTTCAAGACACATTGCAGATCCGATCTCCTTTCTCCAGTGATGTCTGCTCTTCTGAAGTGGCGTGTTTCTGTTCTTTGTCATTGATGCTTGCTGCGCTCAGAGCAGTTGCATTATTTATTTTTCAAGCTGGGACTCTTTTGATAGTGAAAGTGAGTACCACTGATAATTACGCTGGGGCACCTGGCATAAATTGGGACTGACCTGGGCGAAGAGACAGATTGTTACCTCCTGAGTAGTGAGGCCCTAAGTTATCAGATCTGTTATTATCAAGTCACAGCAAACTATCTTTACATGCAAATGGGTATGGCAAATCTCCCATAAATTTATGTGACAGACAATGAGATTCATTAAAGTGAAACTTTAGAGTCAGACACGACTGAGCGGCTAAGCATACACGCACACACAATGAACCTCAGCTGTCTCTGGCCATTCCAAGAGCGGTGTTTCTCGACTGTTCAGACCCAAACACCCCAGTTTCTTCTGCTCAGGCTTCTTCATGAACGGAGTTGATCCGCAGGTGTCTTCTGCCTTCCTGACGACCGACAACTTACAAGATAGCCGCTCCACGCGGTGCTCCTACATTGCCCAGCCCCCTGGCACCCTGCCTGACCCGTCCTGATCCGCATACTCACACCCCTCTCCAGGATGGGGAAGAACGACCCTCATTCCTGTCATTCTTTCCCACAGTGCTTGTACTAGGTCTTTTTAAATGAACCTCAACCCAACTGAGACCCTGGTAATTCTTGCTTAGGTTTTATTGATGCGCCATGGTAAAAGAAAAAAAGAGTAGAGAGGTTTAAGTTAGAGAATTCCTAACAACCATTGCCTAAACCTGTGCTCACACCTCTGATCACTCATGGCCTCATTCTTTGCCTAGCTCTCAGCTTGTGTCCTCTGACCGGGGATAACTCACGCCTCACTGTTAGAACGACTGCAGAATTCTCAGTCATCTTCGTGCATGAGATGCCCCTTCCCAGAAGAGACTAGTATACCCCTCACACCCAAGTTCCCTACCACCCCCTTCCCATCCCAGCTTTCTGGTTTAACCTCTTTTTTGTATGATCAACAACAGGAAAACTCCTCTTTTCTGGAAAAACCATCCCAGTACTCAAGGAAGTTGGTTTGGTTCTATTCCCTTACTAAAATAATTCTACTAGCCCAGTATTGGTATATTTCCCTAAAACTGGGATATTTGGCTTACTTTATTATTGCTTGTTATATACTTTTGAACTGTGGTGTTGGAGAAGACTCCTGAGAGTCCCTTGGACTGCAAGGAGATCCAACCAGTCCATCCTAAAGGAAATCAGTCCTAAATTTTCATTGGAAGGATTGATGCTGAAGCTGAAGCTCCAATACTTTGGCCATGTGATGCGAAGAGATGACTCACTGGAAAAGACCCTGATGCTGGGAAAGATTGAAGGCAGGAGAAGAAGGGGACGACAGAGGATGAGATGGTTGGATGGCATCATCGACTTGATGGATGTGAGTTTGAAGAAGTTCTGGGAGTTGGTGATGGACGGGGAGGCCTGGTGTGCTGCAGTCCAGGGGGTCGCAAAGAGTCAGACATGACTGAGTAACTGAACTGACTGACTGACTTGTTATGTATGTTGTTTGCCGCTTCATAAATATGTTCTGTATCCTCAGCTTGACTGTTCCTTGAGAGCAGGTATTTCTGTTGCCTGGCAAAGTTCCTTACACTGAGCTGATGTTGGATGAAAGTTTATGGTTGATGAGTGTGGGGTGATACAGTAGTACAGAACACTCCTCATTTGTGAAATACCCCTTCCTTCCTCAAACATTGTTTTTTCCTTGTCGTCGTCTTTCGGTCTCTAACTTTTGTGTGACTCTTTGCGACCCCGTGGACTGCAGCACGCCAGGCTCCCCTGTCCTTCGCCATCTCCCAGAGTTTGCACACGTTCATGTCCATTGAGTTGGTGACACAAGTCTCGCCTCGTCCTCTGCCGCCCCAATCTCCTTTTGCCTTCAGTCTTTCCCAGCATCAGGGTCTTTTCCAATGAGTCGTCTTTCCTTGCAAGCTGCGGTTTGTGTGTGGAACAGCTTTCCAGGAGTCTCTGGGTTCTCCTGGCAGAGCCGTGTTGCTGGTGTCCTCAGAGCCTTCTCCTCTGGTCCGCGCTGCCTGCACTGTGACTTACCGGCCCTTCTGGGACAAGTCAGGCTTGTGTTCGTGGTATCAAGCACAGACTGGCTCAAACCTTGGTGAAAAGAGGGTTTGTTCAGGAAGTGAAATCCACCACCAGAAAGATGTGTCACAAAATCACCTATACTAATGCTGGGTTCACAGGGATTCGTGTTGGGAAATTTCCCCACCAGCCTTGTCTGTTTCTCAACAGGGCTGTCCATAGTACTCCAGTGGCCTGCTCTGGCAACTCTTCAATTTTTTAACCCAGCAATATTCCTCCCAAGTAGACATCTTCCTCTTTTGAGCTCTAATAGTTTTCACGTAATAGTGTATCTTTGTCAACCAGCACTTACCTTGTGTGCTCCATTGGCTATCAGACATGACACCAAACAAGGAAGGTCTTCCTCTTATCAGTGTGATGTTTTTTTCTATCATTTGAACTGACCTAGTGTCAGCCGCTCCATCCCCAGACGCCATTGTCAGTAATCACAGTTAACCACAGAGATGTCTGCTCAGATTTTGACCTTTATTCTCCACACTGAGGACAAAGAAGAAACAAAACTGGTAGTTTATCTGAATAGAAAATGATGGAAGACTCAGGAGAGGTATCACTAAGTGAAAAATTCCACCATTTATTTTAATTCAGTTTTCAAGGTGGTTTTTTCAAGAATTACATATTCATTTTGGCTTCATAAATTGAAATCTTCCAAACAATGGCAGACATATTATTTTTGGTTTTTCCTTGATTGCTATATAATTTAATGCTTTGTGTTTTTGCTGGGAATTACGGCCTTTACCTTTTTTGTGAAACAAATAATGAAATCACAACTTAGTCTTTGATGGTGTGTGCCTGCTAAGTCACTTCAGTTCTATCCAACTCTTCAACATTACGGACTGTAGCCCACCAGGATCCTCTGTCCATGGGATTCTCCAGGCAGGAATACTGGAGTGGATAGCCATTCCCTTCTCCAGGGGATCTTCCTGACCAAGGGACTGAACCTGGGTCTTCTGCATTGCAGGCAGATTCTTTACCATCTGGGGCTTAACTGTCCAATCTTTGGTCAGCTGGTGTTATAGCCCTGTCAGCCGGAAAGGGGAGTGGGCGTCTCTCAGGATGACCCTTCTCCTGAGGCTGCTCTGCAAACACTGGTTACTGCTCCTCTGAGTACCCACTGGGACCACTCGCAGGCAGTATAGATTTTACGCGCAAATGGCTCTAGGACAAAACAATAACCAATTAAATTAACTCCTCCAAGACTAGTCTGCACTGAAGGCTGAAGTTCACTTATATGTTACTTCGCACCCCAAATGTATCCCACCACATGTCCAGAAGAGGCGATCAGAGGTTCTTCAAAGAGAGCAAATGAAAAATCATAAAACACAATCCTCTTCTTCTTATCAGATTCCCCAGGAGAAATGTAACTTGTCAACTGAATTCCCTTCCAGGCTGTATCTGTTAACTTCTAGTAGGAAGCAGATGGCAGCTCACACTGGGCAGTAGAGAAGGGTTTAATAAAAGAACTGTTGACCGCAGTGGAGACAAGGTATCTGGAAGTGAAGAAGGACGGGCAGAATCCTGGGGTTATCGGGAGGGGTACTTGACGCCACCCTGGGCCTGAAGGGGCCACGGAGGGGGAGAGCCTCAGACTCCAGAGAAAGGAGCTGCGTGGAGAAGGCCACCTTGCACAGAGAGGAGGGGGACTCCCGGGGACCCGGGAGGAACAGAGGGGAAAGCACGCGCCCTGAATTCCTCTTGTCCTCCGGGTGCTTCCCCGAGGGTGCGTTCAGCGGAGAGTCCGAGGGCCAGGGGCCTGTGCAGACTCTGGGCCACGAAGTATACAGAGTGATCTGGAGAGCAGGCAGAAAAGGACCAGCTCATCAATTCAAGTTTAGGAAAAAGCGTGAAGGAAATAAAGTCCAAAATCAAGTTCTGTTGCCCTTGTGTTGTAGAATGCCAGAGAAATTTAAGTGCAAAATCCATTCTGTTTAACTTAATATTCTGCTCAGTATCAGCTAGAGCCGTTTCTCAGTGTTTGGGTTTCTTTTAAAAGCTGCAGGCTGGACTCTCTCCTCCTGCGATGGGCGTAGATCCTTCAGCGTCTCAGAAGTTGTATTTGCTTAATGCCAAGTGTTTGTTTTATCAGCTACACTTTTTTTTTTTTTTTGAAGAGACCAAATTCACATCAGAAAGTGTCAGCTTTAGGCACATAACAACAAATTGTGAAATGAGCCAATCCCTAGTTCCTAGAACAGTTATACAAGGCAAAATAATATTTCCAGAATCCAGAACCCAAGATCTAGTCTAAGTAAGTTTTGTTTGTCAAAGACCACAGCATTGACTCAAGGATATGTAAGTGAAGGAACTCAGAAAAAAAATATATTTTTTTTCATTTTTGTTAATGTATTTATTTTAAGCTTTATTTCTCAGAAAGTCTCTGAACTTCAAAATATCTAAATTTGGAAGCCTTCCTAGAAGAGAAAGCTGAATCTAGCATTGGAAGTATGAAAAAGAAAGATTTTGACTTTAAAAAAAGCCACACATGTACAAACTGCTGTATTTAAAATGGGTAACCGGAAAGGACCTGCTTTATAGCACATGGAACCCTGCTCAATGTTATGTGGCAGCCTGGATGGGAGGGGGTTGGAGGAGAATGGATACATGTATCTGTAGCTGAGTCCCTTCTGTGTTGACCCTAAACTAGCACATTAATTGCCTTTACCCCAATTCAGGGTTTCCCAGGTGACTCAGTGGTAAAGAATCTGCCTGCCAATGTAGGAGACATGGGTTTGATCCCCGGGTCAGGAAGATCCCCTCTAGGAGGAAATGGCACCCCACTCCAGTACTCTTGCCTGGAAGATTCCATGGACAGAGGAAGCTGGCAGGCTGCATTTCATGGGGTCTCAGAGTTGGACACGACTGAGCGTGAACATGATATCCCAATATAAAATAAAAAGGGTTTTTTTTTGAAGTTCGAGGTTTTTATCAATTAGGAAATAAGAAATGACTTTAGGATTCTGCATTGGTAGATGGTCCAAGTGATAATGATGTTATCCCTCTTGTCCTGGTTTCTTTGATCACTATTTTCTCTAAACACCTACAGGTTTTATCTCATCCAAAATATAAATTAGCTATATGTTTCTTAACTGCCTATCACAGAAAATATTCTTGATCTAGCTTTGCTGTAAAGCCAGTCTTGATAGTTGGTCCAGAAGTCGTAAACTCAAATGGGAGAAATCAGTAAGAGTTTAATTTTTCCTTTACATGTATATGGAGCAAAATCCACTTCTGTGTCCCATGTCCTCTTCCAGATCTTGCATTTGAGACATGGCTGCTGGTTTTCAAAGGTTAGAACCTTTTAATGGTGGACAGAAATTTTCAGACAGGAAATCTCAGGGAGTCTCTCATTTCCATCCCATGGTCACAGCCTCTTGTTTTTGCATGTCTTCTTTGTACTGTTCATCTGTGCCTGACATTGAAAATCTAAACCTGGAAACTCGCCAGTGTAGTGTAGCACAGGCAAAGCTCAGGTTAGCCTGAGCTAAATCCTTTCTGCACAGGAGAGGCAAACGTTCTGTCTCCTGTCCAGTCCTAGGGCTCTGTGTAAAAAGACTGCTTCCTGCAGCTGAGCTTTATCTCAGCCATGGCTGCCTAGGAAGCCACACCTGGGTGGTCCCAGGTCCTCCTGAGCCTGCCGAGTCAGCTGTAGATCCAGCCTTAGGTGAAGCCGCAACCCCGCCTCTGTTACAGCCATCATCCTGTTAGTCCTGGGACAGGTGTCACTGCCCTCCCAGAGAAAGCGCCTCTGTAAGCTGTGATCAACAGCGAGTGAAAAAATGCCATGGTGCTCAAAGCTCACAGTCTCTCAGGCCAGGCAGGAAAAACAAAACCACGCATGCATAATTGTAGATTTCAAGGTGGATAATCCACACATGGTCTAAGTAAACAAGCAAACCAACAAGCCTGAAGCTGAGTCAGAGCTTATCCCAGAAGCCTCCCTCACTGCTGGTGTGTGTGTCCGTCCCCAGAGATTCATCCTCCTTTCTGTAAAGACGCTGGCGCTGTGTGCCAGACATTTCCTCCCTGAGAAATAAATGCAGGACTCCCTACCCTCCATCGAGTGGATCTTGTGTCCTGACCTGGAGCAGTAAAGTGTATGATAATCTGTGGGGAGTCCGGTTCCCAAGAAAAGGAGGGGTAAGGTGCAAGGCCGTGCACGCTCAGTCTCCCCTTCTGCGCTGAGCTGACGGATGCAGTGCTTGCTTTTTCTGTAGCAGGGAGCGTGATCGACTGACGGCCCCACTTTCTGCCCTTTCTGGAGCTGCCTCTGCACCTCTCCTGGGGCGGCTCCCACCAGTGACCGAGCAGGGCTTGCGGACTAGTTCCACCCCCCCGCCCTCCAGGCCTTCTCGTGGGCAGCCCCTTGTGAGGGCCCGGTTGGCCTCGCCCAGTCTCTCGGAATGGCACCGTGGTCTGAGTCTCTTACTAATGCTCCTTAGCAGCTGTCAGACCGCCCTGCATTATGAAGGCTGTCTCCTGCCTTCCCTGTCTCCTCTGCACCCCATCCTTAACGGACATTTCCTCCAGTAACCTCTTGCATGTCTCATCCCATCTTGCATAAGCTTCCTGGAGGACTTGAACTAACACTTTAATACTTTCCAAAGTCAATGACTTGTTAGGTAATTCAGCCCATCTCCCCTAGACTGAGTGAGGGGGAGGAGAAAGATAAAGAATGTGAAGCTGAGCAAGTATCCCTTTACATGGAATATGGTATCAGGATTGGAAAATAAGCTGCACACCCTATGGTTTCATTACAAGAAGTTAGGGAAGCTAAAGGTTATCCCGTCTTCTGTCTGTTTAACTTGTGTCTCCATCAAACTATGTCTTAATGGTGTTTTCAGGAGCAGAATATTAAACAGGCCCTTTATTGGCCTCGTATGGCTTTTCGTTGTGATGAGAAAATAGAGTTGATTGATTTACCAGTTGAATAAAAACTAAACCAATCAGTTATTTAGTTTTCAAATTTTGAGTACTTGCTGTTGTGTCTTACAAATGCTATGATCTCCTGGTTCTTTCTTTTTAGTGGTCTCAGTTTGATTAAAGTTGCCAGGCATCCATTCAGTTGCTCAGCCAAGAAATTTCAATTCAGGTCTTTCTTTAAGGTCCGTAGTTAATCAGTCGCCAAGGGCTTTAGAAGGTACTCTTCAAAGGCATCCAGAATCTGCTCCCTTCTTTCTGTTCTTTCTGATAATGTTCTTGTCATCAAATTTGACCTGTTTAAATAGCCTTGTTATTATCTATCTCTCTTCAGTCTCTTCATTATTCCAATGGATTCTTTTTTCTAATCTATAAACCAAATTATACTAGTTTCCCGCTTAGAAATTGCTTTCCATTACCTGAGAGATGAGGTTAAAACTATTATGATGCAAAATGTTCTTCATAATCTGATCCCAGCTCTACTTTTGAGAATCGTGCCAGGGAAGCCTCCGTTCTTCATGTCCCCTGTTCTGGTCACACAACACCATTGGATGTGCCTTCTATTTGTCAGCTGTTACACTTTTCTGTGGGTAATTGTGCATGTTTTTCCTTAGGTCTTGAGCTTTATTTCTTTCCTTTAATCTGATAACTTCTTCCATATGCTTTGAAGCCTGGCTCAAAATCACCTCTTCTGAAAAAAAAAGAACCTCAAAGATTTCCCAGGCAGAATTAATAATCTCTAATATTCACCCTTAGAATATTGTATGTAGACATCTACAATGGTACTTTTCAATCAAATTTTAATTTTTTTCCCCTTTGTCCTTTTAGACTGTAAATTCCCATCAGGGTGTGCAATTCTGGTTGGCACACAATAAATATTACTGAATTTAAGTAGAAATTTCAAGATATTATAGAAGAGAGATCTAGGAATAATCAACATTAAAATGTATTTCTCCTTTAATAAATAGTAAAAATTCTAAATAATATATTAATAAATAATATAAATTGCAGTAGCAGAGCCTTGTTACAGCCTACTTTTCAATATTATGAAATTTTAAAGATTTTTGGTCTTCTTCAAAAGGACTGTATGTAACACACAGAATTACTTAAATTATATTATTGCATCCAAGTGTCGTCTACATATTTCACTCTAAAGGAAAGTCTTAGCTTAGGGTATAGTAAAGCCATGTGTCCCAAACTGACTGACTGTTTTCTATACATTATTTCTTCTTCTTGTCTTTTTTTCTTCTTGTTTTATTATCAACAAACAGTAGCAAAAGTAGCTGTATCTTACTTAGCAGAAAGAACCTAGATGCAGTTGAGTGTACTTGTCAATATTAAGCTAAATTACTACAGCAAATGCTAAAAATGCATATGGAGGTGATAAATCACAGGCATATCTATTAATAATATAAGCAGCATTAATGAAACATTCGTACTGAGTACAGATTCACTTCAGCAGGCTCTTAGCTGTTCTTACTGAATGACTGGAGAAGATGTATGACCTCTCTGGGTCTGAGTTTCCTTAGTTGTAAAATAAAAGGGCTGGGCTAGGCTCATTCATTTATTCAGAATGCTTATGTGCCAGACGCTAGTGTTGGAAATACAGAGATAAGCAAGATAGATAGAGTGCCTGTCTTCTACTGATTTAAAAGGCTTATGTGAATTTAAAATTCTTTCTCCTTCAGAGTTTCATAAATGTGGCATAATGGTTAATTGAGATGATAATGAAATATCCATATTTTCTTTTTTATTCAGAAGCATATTTTACTGATGTTCATATGACTAAAAGTTCTCATTAGAAGACAAGTCTTAGTGGTTAAATAGTGATAAACATATTGTCACTATTTTATAGTAATTGGCCCTTGTTTTATTTATTTATTTTTTGGCCCTTGACTTTAAACAACAGAAAATGTATTGATCACACATAGACTAGGTTTTAGTCAGACATATGTATTTTAAATCTGAGAGTCCATTATAGAGATTTCACTCTGCACGCTGACTCTTGTTCAATTCCAGATTGGCATTACTGTCTGTAGCCTCACTTGTGACCTGGAGATGGGGACAGGAAATTTTTCTGTTGCTTTCTAGTGCTGTAAAGAGGGGACAGCTGATTCAAAAATATAAATTACCTTGCCCATTTAAAAAATGGACAAGGATGATGGATAAGGAGGACAAAAATAAGCAAATATTCACTGTTTTAGTAAATTTGCCCCATGGAAATTTTAGGAATTACCAGAATAACATAAAGACACTAAGAGGAAGATGCTCTTTGAATCCATATTATAAATGATTTTCATTTTACCTGCTAATTATGTATTTACTAATACCATGTGAGATGTATTTACTCTTATACTCTGATCATATCCAAAGGATATGGAATCCACATCCAAAGGAATCAGAAAACCTGCCACTGTAGTTTTAAAAATATGATCCCAATATGTTGCAGTCAGATTATGTCTCCTGAGTGAAACAACTCAGAGTGAAACAACTCCCTTTGTGCTTACTTTTCCATTTAAAGATTAGAAAGCTGTAATATTCCATGTTGTAACAGGAATGATATTTTCATGGTATTAAGCCAAAATGGACTTTACTCCTAGTAGTTTTATGACTTTTGTATGAAGAGCCATGCCTGGGATGTTCAGATTATATTATCTTTTACTGTAGAGAAGACACCTTCTATTATTGAGGCTGGGAACTGAGGTTTCATGTCTCCTGGGAAGGATAAATAGATAAAATGAAGATGTGTTTGCTTGGGAAAGATATATGTAGGATACTTTCCTTTTCTGAACATGTGGATTTAGGAAAAGAAAAGAGAGAGAGAGGGGTGTGGTCAAGAGGTTAGGTTTTCACGCCCTCATTTTCCTCTTCTTGGAAATGGAACCCAGTGTCCATGGTAGGAACATGCATGCGTGTGTGGGAGAATCTGACCACATCAGAGGGCCAAGTAGAAGCGAGCTCAGGGGAGACTGCAAAATTCAGAGAAAATCTCACATGTGTGGCAAGGGTGAAGGCACAAGGACGGTGAAGGGATGACCCAGGCAGCCTCCTCAGTTCCTGGGTATGCACGGTGGGTGAGGAAATTAAGAAGTCTCTTTATCCGCTAGAGAGGAGATGTGGAGGGACTGATGGAGTCAGTGGTCCATAAGAGGCCCAGAGTTGAGACAAAGGTTTTTGTGTGAAGAACCTCAGACCTATATACAGGTTTCTCAGGAGACAGGTAAGGTAGTCTGGTATTCCCATCTCTTTTAAAAATTTCCCACACTTTTTTGTGATCTACACAATCAGACTTTAGTGTAGTCAGTAACGCAGAAGTAGATGTTTTCCTGGAGTAGTTCTTTTTCTATAATCCAGTGGATGTTGGCACTTTGATTTCTGGTTCCTCTGCCTTTTCTAAATCCAGTTTGTACATCTGGAAGTTCTCAGTTCACATAGTGTTGAAGCCTAGCTTGAAGGATTTTGAACATTACGTTGTTAGCATGTGAAATGAATGCAGTTGTATGGTACTTTGAACATTCTTTGGCATTGCCTTTCTTTGAGATTGAAATGAAAATTGAAATTTCCCAGTCCCATGGCCATTGCTTAGTTTTCCAAATTTGCTTGCATATTGAGTGCAGCACTTTAACAGCATCATCTTTTAGGATTTGAAATAGCTCAGCTGAAATTCCATCACCTCCACTAGATTTGTTCATTGTGATGCTTCCTAAGGCCTACTTGACTTCACATTCCAGGATGTCTGACTGTAGGTTAATGACCACACTGTCATGGTTATCCAAGTCATTAAGATCTTTTTTATACAGTTTCTTTGTGTATTCTTGCCACCTTTTCTTGACCTCCACTGCTTCTGTTAGGTCCTTGCTGTTTCTTTTATTGAGCCCATCTTTGCTTGAAATGTTCCCTTGGTATCTCTAGTTTTCCTGAAGTGATCTCTAGCCCTTCCCATTCTATTGTTTCTATTTCTTTGCCTAGTTCATTTAATAAGGCTTTCTATCTTTGGAACTCTGCATTCAGTTGGGTATGTCTTTCCTTTTCTCCTTTGCCTTTCACTTCTCTTCTTTTCTCAGCTATTTGTAAGTCCTCCTCAGTTAACCACTTGCCTTCTTGTATTTCTTTTTCTTGAGGATGGCTTTAGCCACCACCTCCTGCACATGAGCCTCCATCCATAGTTCTTAAGACACTCTGTCTACCAGATCTAACCCCTTGAATCTATTTGTCACCTCTACTGTATAATCATAAGGGATTTGTTTTAGGTCATACCTGAATGGTCTAGTGGTTTCCCCTACTTTCTTCAATTTAAGCGTGAATTTTGTAATAGGAGTTCATTATTTGAGCCATAGTCAGCTCTAGGTCTTGTTTTTTGCTGACTTTATAGATCTTCTCCATCTTCATTTGCAAAGAATATATGATGAGTTTGATTTCATTATTGATGGTCTGGCGATATCCACATGCAGAGTCTTCTCTAGTGTTGCTGGAAGAGGGTGTTTGCTATCACCAGTGTGTTCTCTTGGCAAAATGCTGTTAGCCCTTGACCTGTTTCATATTACTCCAAGGCCAAACTTGCCTGTTTCTCTTGACATTCTACTTTTGAATTCCAACTCCCTATGATGAAAAGATATCTTTTTTTGGTGTTCTAGAAGGTGTTGTAGGTCTTCACAGAACCGTCCAGTCAGCTTCTTTGGCATTAGTGGTTGGGGCACAGACTTGGATTACTGTGATATTGCATGGTTTGCCTTGGAAAGGAACTGAGATCATTCTTTTGTTTTTGAGATTGCACCCAAGTACTGCATTTTGAACTTTTTTGTTGACTTTGAGGGCTACTCCATTTCTTCTAAGGGATTCTTGCCCACAGTAGTAGATATAATGGCCATGAATTAAATCCTCCCCTTCTTGTTCATTTTAGTTCACTGATTCCTAAAACATTGATGTTCACTCTTGCCATCTCCTGCTTGACCACCTCCAGTGTACCTTGATTCATGGATTTAACATTCCAGGTTTCTATGCAATATTGTTTACATCATCAGACTTCATTTTCATCAGACACACCACAACTGAGCATCATTTCTGCTTTGGCCCAGCCTCTTCCTTCTGTCTGGAGCTACTTCTCCACTCTTCCCCAGGAGCATATAGGGCCCCTACTGACTTGCGGGGCTCAGCTTTTGGTGGTATATCTTTTTTGCCTTTTCATTACTGTTAATGGGATTCTTGAGGCAGAATCCCGGAGTGGTTTGCCACTGCCTGCTCCATGGACCACATTTTGTCAGAACTCTCTCCACCATGACCTGTCCGTCGTGGGTGGCCCTGCATGGCATGGCTTGTAGCCTCATTGTGTTACAGGAGGCTGTGATCCATGTGATCATTGTGGTTAGCTCTCTGTGATTGCATTCTGGAGTCTGTGGGGTTGTAGTTCTCGCTTCTTCTATCTGAGATTCCACATATACGTGATATCATATGGTATTTATCTCTGTGTGTCTGACTCTCTTCACTCAGTATGACAGTCTCTAGGTCCATTCACATACTGCTAATGGCATTATTTCATTATTTTGTTCTTTTTTATGGCTGAGTGATATTCCATTGTATATCTGTGTGTGTGTGTGTGTGTGTGTGTGTGTGTGTGTGTGTGTGTATACAGCACATCTTCTTTACCCATTCCTCTGTTGAGGGATGTTTAGGTTGTGTCCATGTCCTGGCTGTTGTAAATAGTGCTGCTGTGAACACTGGAGTACATGTATCTTTTCAAATTTTGGTTTTCTCCAGGTATATGCCCAGAAGTGAGATTGTTGGATGATGACGTAGTCATCCTTTTAGTTTTTTAAGGAACCTCCATACTGTTCTGCATAGTAGCTGTACCAATTTACATTCCCACCAACAGCAAAAGAGGGTTCCCTTTTCCCCACATCCTCTCTAGCATTTATTGTTTGTATATATATATATATATTTGATGATGGCTGTTCTGAGTGGTGCGATTATTATAATTTTAATTTGCATTACTCTAACACTAAGCAATGTTGAACATCATTTCATGTGCCTATTGGCTATCTGTATATGTTCTTTGGAGAAATTAGACCCTGTTTCTTGATGGAATGTGGTAAGGTCACATTCTGGAAGAGAGGGTGAAATAGGAGATATTCTGGTAGTCTTTGGAAAGTAAAGGGAGAATCCTTGAACCACAGTTACTTGAAAGAAAATGTTGTATACTAAAAGGAGCCTAGTTCAACTTGAAATGACTGAGATAGTATTAATTGGAAAGTATAAATTTCCTTGTTACTCACTGCAATGTGGCTCATTGGAAAGATTAGACTTGCTTTCGTTTTCCCATATTGTAGTAATAGATTTATTCTGTAATCCCACTATGTTAGCCTAGTTGATCTGGGTTTAATTTTGAAACCACTATGTTCTCTGTCAATGACATTTTGATAGCTAGCCTGTATCTCTATTGCCTCATATCAGTTTCAACTGTCCATAAACAAACATTTCTCTCTTGAGCTGCAGTCTTTTGAGTACCGCCAAATGATTGCCTATCTCTTAGGGTGCTCGAAAGTTCTTCACCTTCAATCACAGTCTGTCATGTTTTTGAGAAGACATGTCTCTTTTCAGTTGCCAGCAAATTCTGATTAAACAGCCTTTTATTCCGTTTTAAAAATGATTTCTTTCCTTACTGGTTTTCAAGTGATTTTCCCTCACCCCCTCCTTGCCTGCGGTCCCCGGTGAATTTTGCATGTGCTGTCTTGTCTGTCTGCCGGACTTTCTAACTGTCCCTCGGGCCTTCCCAGGTGGTACAGAGATGAGGAGTTTGTCTACCAAGGCAGGAGACGCAGGAGCTGTGGGTTCGACCCCTGTCAGGAAGAGCCCCTGGAGGAGGAGATGGCAGCCCCCTCTGGTACTGTTGCCTGGACTGAGGAGCCTGATGGGCTGCAGTCCACCGCGTCCCGAAGAGAGAGCTCGACTGGGCGCGCCTTCGAGGACAGCACCCGCCCCTCAGCCGGCTGGAACCGTCCTCTGACCGTTAGCGGCGATTCCTGTAGCGAGCCCCGGAGGTGGTGCGGCGCGGCTGCCGCCTGAGGGGGGCGCGGGCCCTCGGCCGGAGCGGAGCGTCGCGAAGCCCCTCGGGCGCTGCGCCCGGCTGAGAGACGCTCCGAAGGAGGGAGACTTCGCCATAAATAGCTAACAGTTGGCTTAGGATCGGCATGTCATTTTCTCATTTAATGCTTTCTGTAGTTCTATGTCAATAACTATTCCTACAGTCTTCTGGTAAACATATTTAAACAGCACATGTCCTGTGTGCTTTGGTTATCGTTACAATTTCTGTGGGAGGGTAGGCATTCATGGAAGGCTGTCTTGACATGCAGCTACAATTCTCTATTATATTTATTGTATGCCATCGTCTATAGTATTCTGTTTTATGACTATGTAATTGAAAGGGCTTTAGTTAGAAGAGTTTTGGGGGACTTTAGGTTCACCATGTTAAACAATAAAACAATGTGTTAGATAAAATAATTTCAAAGTTTCTATGCAGTGTTGTCTATCTATTAATTTCCCGTATTTTAAGGAGGTGATGAAGAATAAAAAAAGATCTACATACAGTTTAATTCTGTACAAAGCGTTTCTCACAACTCACACATGTTGGTCACCTACTGACATTTATGAAGGAATTGTGTTGATGAGATTTTGACTATTTCTGATCTCTATAACTTTAAATGGAATCTTGATGAAGTTACTGAGGTATTTTTCATTATAAAGATGGAAACATTTTTCTGTACAATAACATAGCCGTTCAAGAATACCACAAATGAATAAATGTAAAATTAAATTATCCTTGAACTTCAAGCATATAACATAATTTAATTTTGTTGTATGATAGGAATCCCTCATTTTTATTCACATAGAATAATAGAAAAATAAACTAGTGGAGACAGCAGAATACTTTGGAGAGAAAATAGTCAATTTAAGTGCAAATAACTAAGAAACATTATTGATAGGAGTGAAAAACAAAAGAAAAATTTACCTCATTTTGATGATTATTGTGAAAGGTAATATATTTGTTTTAGGAAAAAGTATCTAAATATCTCGATTTTTTTCAGTTTAAAAGTGTGATTTAAATGTTTTGTGATATTTGATTACATTTGAGACTTCACTTAATATGAAATTACCTAAACCAATAGCTGAGCATAACTGAAGCACATTATCTGGGAAACCACTAAAAATAATTATCGTTTTTACAGGGTAAAGACTAGAATTAGATTTGCAATATTTTCCTTTGGCAGAACAGAATTCCATTAGAGGTAATTTACATATTTTTCTAGCTAGCAATTATTTTTCTCCCCAAAATATTGTATGTAAGACTGTAATTTATGATGGATTTAAAAATTGATTAGAGTGATGCTTGTGGGCCCAGTTCCCTTGGCCATTTATTTCTCTTCCTTTTTTTCACCCAAATAGACTGCTTACACATCCCAGAACCCTGGGCTTCAGGAGAGCAGTTTGAAAATCAATACCTTACTGTGTAAAATAATTCTATATTAGTACATAAATGGCAATATTAGCTTGTTACAACATTACCAATATTTAAGAAAGAGAGACATTATTGTTGAAATTCCTTGTTTTATGTATATAAAATTCAAATGATTATTGCCTTATTAATAGGTTTAAATCTTTATATCTCAAAGAGATTGGCATGTGAAAGAAGGGGGTATGCATGTGTGCTAAGTCACTTCAGTTGTGTCTGACTCTTTGTGAACCTATGGACTATAGCCCACCAGGCTCTTCTGTCCCTGGGATTCTTCAGATGAGGCATGGGTTGCCATCCTCTCCTCCAGGGAATCTACTCAAACCAGGGATCAGACCTGTGTTTCTTAGGTCTAGCCTGCATTGGTAGGTGGGTTCTTTACCACTAGCACTACCTGGGAAGACTGAAAGAAGGGTAGTCAACTTTAAAATGGTTAAAAAACCTAGAACTAATTAAACTAACTAAGGAGTTTATATCTAAGAAATCAACAGGTATCTTCAAACAAATGAAATAAAATATTGCTTGTAATTTTGTACTTATAATTTTGTGCTTGTAATATTGCTACACTGAAGTTCTGTCAGTCAGATATTTGTGAAAAACAATACTATTGATTCATCAAACAGTAGGAAACATACTTTGCTGTGGTGATTTTTATTGAATCTTTTCACTTTTGAAAGGTTTAAAATGACTGGAGTGTCAGATGTGGATGGTTCTCTGGATGTTAATGAACTGTTCAGATTTGCTCAGATGAGGTTAGCAGTGGCTGGAAATCTCTCCAACACATTTTACGGCATTTATATAATGTGTTTGTCTCTGTGGAATGTTTACCACCGAGCATCTTCCAGAGAAGCAGTCGATAAATATTTGACTGACGGGACACAGAGCTACTAGGCTGACAGATGTTTCTGTTGGCAGTCTCAATATAGCGGAAGCTGACTTGCTTCTCATGGTTTACGGGCTTTCCTCGCTTCCTCAGTTTTTTTGTCACCCTTAGTCATAAACACTGTACCATCTCCTCTGAGTATGTAATCTCAGATTCACCTCACCGTTTTCTCATCTCATATTCCAGTCGTCGGAGAATCAAGAAAAGCTATTGTTTCCCTACTCCACGGAACCATGGCCATATTTCTTTTGTTTCTAATCTAACTGTATTTATTATTTTACTGACTCTGCTGGCTCTTGGTTGGTGGGCTTTCCTCTAGTCGCAGCAAGCAGGGGCCCGCCTCTGGCTGTGGTGAGCGTCTCACTGCAGTTCTTCCCCTGTTGTCGGGCGCAGGCTCTGGGCGCTCGGCTTCAGGAGCTGTGGCATGCGGCTCCTCAGGCGCGGCCCCCAGGCTCCCGGGCGTAGCTCAGTCGTTCTGGCACACAGGCTCAGTCACTCTGCAGTATGTGGGTTCTTCCTGGACCCTGGGTCAAACCCACGTCTCTTGCATGGGAAGATGGATTCTTTACCCCTGAGCCACCAGGGAAGCCCATAACCGTGTTTTTCAACCCAAACCTACATGCTCTTGAATCTGAACTGGGTTATCTCTGGGAAACCGGGAAATGGCCTGTTGGTCCTCAGATTAGCTTGTGTTTTTCTAGAAAGTGAAAAACAGCATCACCTGCTAACTGTAACAATTTTGCCTGTGGTAATGACATTGCATGGGACATCACAAATCCTTGAAGATGTTCAAGGTAGTTTCATATTATAAAAATTGTGCAAGCTTCAGAGAAGTTCTCATGTAGCTGCTTGTGTAGATACTTGTAGATATTTGTGAGCTAATGGTATAATCGCATCATGCTAGGAACTGCTAGAGATCTAAAAACCAAACAAGTTCTCTCATTTTAGAAGCTTATAGATAACAGGGGAGGCAGTGCTGTGTTTTGGTTAAGAAAGCAGATTCTAGAGCCAGACTGCCTGAGTTCAAGTCTGTCACTGTGCAACTTTGGGCAACTTGCTTAACTTTTCTATCCCCCGATTTCCATATGTCTTATATGAGGGTTATAAAAATCACCATCTCATGGAGTTGTGAGAATGAAATGAATTACTGTAGGTAAGACTTTGTCCTTGGTACTTGGTAAGGACTGTGTTCTTGCTGTTGTCTTTAGTTGGCAGGGCATTTCTTTGTCTGCTTTTCTCCATTTAGGGCTCATTGAGCTGAACTACAAAAATAATAATGCAAAAACTGCCTCTACCAGTATTTATTTGTACTAATTGACTTGTTTGTGTGTGTGTGTGTGTGTGTTGCATATGAAAGAAAAGAAGCTGAGAATAAAGCCAGTGTTTGGAATCTGTTTCCAAGCAGGAAAATGAACTTGGTTTGAGTTGAATTCAGCTCAGTTCAGTTCAGTCGCTCAGTTGTGTCCGACTCTTTGCGACCCCATGGACTACAGCACAGCAGGCCTCCCTGTCCATCACCGACTCCCAGAGCGTACCGAACTCACATCCATCGAGTCGGTGATGCCATCCAACCATCTCATCCTCTGTCGTCCCCTTCTCCTCCCACCTTCAATCTTTCCCAGCATCAGGGTCTTTTCAAATGAGTCAGCTCTTTGCGTCAGGTGGCCAAAGTATTGCAGTTTCAGCTTCAACATCAGTCCTTCCAATGAATATTCAGGACTGATTTCCTGGGTTTGAATTAGCTGTGTTTAGAGACTTAACAGAACTGCAGCTCTAAGTAAGATGTGGGGAGGTGCCAGGAAGAGGCGATGGTCAGAAGCTGAGAGGACTCTGAGCAGGACCTTGTGAACAGCAAACAGAGTCACTTAGAAGTGTTTCAGAAGAGCTTCTAAAGGCTGACTTTATTGACTTACCATCACTTTTCCCACTTCACTCTAGCCTACTTGCCTAGTTCAAGTAAATCAACACTCTTTTAACCCTGGGAACTTAAACAAACAAATGAAAAAGAAGCCCATTTAGTAAGTGTAGGCTCCAAATGGGAAGATCTAAGAATGGGTCCTTCCCAGGCCTGATTCTGCCACTTCTGGCTCCAGCGCTGATTCTCGGGAATAAGGAATTCTATCCCTGGGCAGAGAGGAGTTGGGCAGCTCCAGTGCGGATGGCTTCCCCTGGACCATGATTGAATGGCCTGGATCCTAGGAGAGTTGGAGAAGGGTCCATTCTGTGGTATGGATAATTCCACCTGTAGCAGCCTACAGTGCAGACCTTTTGGAGCTTTCCCCCCTATTGTGTTCTCAAGAACTTCTGTCCCAGCGGAGTTAGAATCTCACTAGTTCTTGTCTCTCCAACCTGTCACAATGTCTCATTGGTTTATTTCCCCCTAGTGCCCAGACAAAGAAGAGGGACCTCAACTACTTTAATAAGTCAGACTGTAGTAGATTCTTATGATTCACTTCTGTTATCTAGGTGTTTTCAGGAACACTGAATTAGAGAGGAGGAATCATTGCCCCGGGGGAAATACAGGGTTAGATGCCAGTGAGCCTATAGTCACAGCATTTTCATCAGCCCATCAGTATGGAACCTTCTTTTATAGGTGCTTCCCTTAAAAAACAAAAAAACCTTATTTAATGTATATTCTTGATTCATCAGCAGCGAACTTGCAGCCAGTAGCTGTGTAACGCCTGCCTGAAGGCAGCTTACCTAGCGCATGCACCTTCTCCAGAAGACGTACCACAGCCCCCCTGTGCTTGGTTGGAAGCGCGAGCCGTCTCTCCCCCGCTGTGCTCAGGGCCGTTGTCCACCAGAAAGCACGATGTGTGGAAACTGCGGCCCTAAATACCCTGGAGAAGCACCCCGTCTAAACGGACAGCATTTACACCGTGGGAATCAGAACAGGGAGGCAGAGGCCTCCCACCGGGAATGTGCACAGATGACGTAGTTTTTACCACTCAGCCTCCCCAGGTCGCACTGTGTGTATGGATTTGGGGGCTACAGATAAACTGTAAGCAAGTGGGCAAATCTGCAGACACAGAATCTGCCAATGATGAAGATTTACTGTATTTTTCAGATGGGTACAAAGCTACTTTGAGTCAAGAAACCTTTGATTCTAAACATGCCCACTACTTGAATCTTAAGCATTTAGAGTGGCCTTAGCTCCTCTTTTTACCAAAGGTAGATAAACTAGCTGCAGTAATTCCCATACACAGACTAAAACATACCTCATTAAGTTAAAAAAAAAATGGAATCTCAGTTCCCCAACTTAAATTATCCACCCCCTCCCCCTGCCCCCAGAGTAACCCGGACGGATCTTGTCTGTGGTCTGACACGGAGCAGGGCCTGCCCTTTCCCTCGGGCGCTCTGGCCCAGTCGCCTCCTCAGGCCGTAGTCTGGGCTCAGGCCTTGTCGGTCACCAGCCGTGGTGGTGCAGCTGGTCTGCAGGTTTCTCAGGCGCCTCACGGGCACGAAGCGCGCATACAGAACAGGACGTTGAGGCGCAGACGTGTGGAGTAATGCTTTCTGGACACGTGTAAGGGCTCTTTGGATGACCCCAAATAAAATGACATTTTAGGGGTGCCATTTTTTGGTTAAGGAAGCTCGTGGACAGTTGGAGCATGATAATTTGAACTTTAAAAGGCTATATGGCCTTGTTTTGTAGGCCTGTGAATTTATGGGCACTCAGATTACAAAATTCTGATTAAGATACCATAGAAATCCATCATGTAATGCATGTAATAAAATATCCATCATTTATTGAGTACCTACTGTATGCTATGCACACTAAAAGATGTTTATGTGCATTATTTTATACATTAATGGAATTGCTATCATTTTATAGATGAGAAAATACAAGTTAGAGAAATTAATAAATATGTTTAAGGTAGAAAGTTAGAAAACAAGAGTTCAAAGTTAACTCTGTCTGGCTTCAAATTCCACTCTCTTTCCAGTTTACATTTCCTCAAATATCATGTCAGAGGGTGAGCACGTGGAGGTTTTTAGTGGGAAGATTTTCACAAACTGATTAATATATGGAAGAAATGTAGAAGTAAAGTGATAGTCTTTTATAGTTCTCTACCGTGAGGTAAAGATTCTTTCTAGGGCTGTGTGCCAGTGATGAATACACCTCAACCTTCAACAGGAATACACGGAGGAGACCGACTGTCAGAAAATGACAGTATTGATCGTCTGAGAAAACTGGAGCACTTTTTAATAAAGTGTGACATTTGAAAAAAGACATATTTGATAAACTTACTGAACTTATTTTGAGCCTTATTGAACTTTAGAAAAGCAATCTGAATTTTCATCAGTCCAAAATATGTAGGGTTAAAAGTCACACAGTTTAAAAGCTTACGACCAAGTACAGCTGCTTTCTACATCCCTCTTTACTCCAGATCCTGGCCCTTCAAGGGGGACTACGTGGTCTTCTCTCTGTCCATTTCATGTCATTCCCTTCATATGTCCAAAGAAGCTGCTTCTGTTGGTTTATTGATTTTAGACATCTACTAGGTCTCGTTACTGTCAGGCTGGCCGAAAAGTTGGTTCGGGGTTTTCCGTAAGGTGGTATGGAAAACCAAACCAACTTTTTGGCCAGTCAGTATTAAAGATTGACCTTACTTATATAAGACTTCTCCCTCCCACTGTCTCTCGGTGTAATTTTATCACTATTCTTGGTTTTCACTACCCTATCGATATTTACAGTATTTCGACTGCTGAATTGTACCCTGTGTGGTACTGTGATTATGTTTTCTGTCTTTCACAATAGTTTCTGACATCTCTCATTTGCTGTCTGTACCTTCCTGTTCTTTTTGTTCTTGTGGAATTATATTTTTCACCCTTTACTGTTAATTTTGAGGGGCTTGGGAGTAGATATAAAATCATGTTAAGGTGAAATTCCTCTTTTATTATTCTTTTATGGCAGTTGGATTGGAGATGTGACTTGCAGACCTTCACCTCCAGGTGTGAGTAAAAGTCAGAGCTCATTTCTGTCCTTAAGAAATGACTGAGGAAACATATTGCTTTCCTCTTTGAGACAGTCCATGAGGCACCAGTGTACTTTTTAGATTCTGGAATTTGCATTTTCTTGGTATATCATTGGCTAAAATATCAAAACTTTTTCCTCAATCATTTTGAGTTAAATTGTTTCTTATTAAAAAAAAACAACAAAACTCCACATTATTGACTGTGTTTATGATGGGAGTGATGTAGCTATGAAACAAGGAATATTGGCAGCCCCCAGAAACTGGAAAACAAGATGTATCTGAATGCTTCTCTATTCTGAAGATCTGCTAAATATTTAGAGCAAAAGTTTGTAACCTATTCAGATATCTAGATGATAGATGATCCTGATGTCGATTGGTGAGCTTCTTTTCTGTGCAGCTTGCTTGTCCACAATATCCAGAGCCATAAACTTTAGTTTCTTCGGCAGCTTCAGACTTTGATACCTCGGCTCAGCGGTATTTCTGTGCTCTGCTGTGCTCCACCTCCCCGCATTGTAATCTGGAGATTTTCCCTGGGGCAGAAATTCAGGGCAATTATGGGACTTCTTTTGTGTATTTCCTTTCTCAGGGATTAGAGTTCAGTGCTGCTTTTTGACCAAGATCTGAAAATACTATTTCATATATGTTGTCAGTTTTATAATCATTTACTATGGGAAGAGTAGTCTAGTACCAGTTTAATTTGTTAAAATTAGAAATTTTCTCACTGTGAACTTGATATCTTTATTTGAATATTTTAGGAGAGGGAAAGAGAGAGGGGCAAAATAAGGTAGGAATTGAGAGGTACAAATGACAGAAATGATCTCATTTGCAAAGCAGAGATAGAGACAGAGGCAAAGAGGACACCACCAGGGAAGCCCCGAGAATACTGGAGTGGGTCGCTGTTCCCTCCTCCAGGGGATCGATGGAACCCAGGTCTCCTGCCTTGCAGGCAGATTCTCTACCGTCTGAGCCTCCAGGGAAGGCCAGATATATGGATGCCCAGGGGGAAGGGGGTGGAGTTGGGAGTTGGAGACCGATTGTGTACACTCTGGTACTATGTGTGGAGTAGATATCTGGTGAGAACACACCTGATGCACGGTGCTGACCCGGACAGGAAAGAAACCCCAAAGGGAGAGCGCATATGTGCGTGAATGGCCGAATCATTTTCTGTACAGCAGAAACCAACACAACACTGCAAAACAACTGTTCTCCAACAGAAATTAATTAAAAAATAATAAAATAAAAAAATAAAGCCCAAGGATGTATTGTATAGCACAAAATATTGGAAATAAAACCAATATTTTATAATAACTTTAAATTGACTATAATCTACAAGAATATTGAGTCACTATGTTGTACACCTGAAACTAATACAATATTGTACACCAACCGTACTTCAAAAAAAAAGAAAGGAACAGAAAAAACCGGCAGACACAGAAAAGCATTTCAAATGCAGTATGTGCCCCCCTCCTCAAAATTCATGGTTTTCCCCTCCCTAAATCTGGTCTAGTTACACAAGTCAGAAAGTTAGAAATTACTTTGGACACCTCTTCTTCCCCACCTCCCGCATCCAGTGAATCAAGATTCCTAAGTATCTCTTGAATTTATACCTCTTTCCGCCTCCACTAGTCACCTGGGAGACCAGCACAGCGCATTTAAATAGCCTCCCTACTGACTGACTGAGCTCTTGTCTCCTCCTCTCACTGTCTGTCTTCTCCTTGTAGGCCTGCTAATTGGTGTAACGTCAAACCTGATCATGTTTGGTCTCTCCTCACTTCCTGGTTAGAATCCTTCAGTGGGTTTTCTGACTGTATCACGTGGGTAAAGTTCCTTAGCATAGCCTAATAGTGCAGTGTGGTCTGTTCTCTACCTACCATTCCAGCTTTATTGGTGGTTTCATTTACCTTATTCTCTTCACTTCAGTCCATGAAACTTTGCTCATGCTGTTTCCAGGAATGGTTAACTTCCTCACACCTTCAGGCATCCGTTCAATTCTCTCTTCTCTAGGGAAAATGCCTTAATCTCTTTGACTAGATCACATCTTCAATTAATATGCTCAAATAAATTCATATAAATCAGTTGAAGTTTCACATTTCTGTGATTTTTTTTTTATTAATGTCTTTATCCTTTACTAAAGTAAAGGATAAAATGTCATGAAAGCTATTTTGGTGCTAATGTTACTGCTCATTCTTAGTAATAAAGGTGAATAAAAGAAAGAGGTGAAATGGAGGTGACTTAGGAGCATTGGTTGATTGAATAAGCAAATCTGCTCAAAATGAATAATGCAGTGCAATGCCCATAGATACATCACTGCCCACAACTGTTATCACTATGAGAATTGTAGGCATCCTTTCCATTAGGAATACAAAGCTCTTATCTGTATCCATTACAGAAGTATCACAACACCAATCTCCAATTTGAGTGAAAACCCCTTTTCTGTGAATTCTATTTATATAAAATTATAATGAACATTTTAAATTTTACCGCTATTTCTAGAATCTAAATACTACAGTCTCGAACGTATGTATAAGAAGTGTTTCTAAGATCATGCAAGTGTTAAATATACACATAATAATATCTAGAGTTCTAGTCAACACTTGTATACTATGATTCCATGTACTTAGGCTAGGTTTCTTTACGCCAGGCACTATTTTTAAGTGCTTTACAAGTATTAACTTATTTAATTTTCAAAATAACATTATAAGGTAGGTAGTATATTATCCCTATTTTTTTAGATGAAGAAGCAGAGGTACATATATGTTCAATAACTGTCTAATGTTCAACAATAGAATCAAGAGTCAAACTCAGGTTCTCTAGCTTTAAAGAGCTGAGTATTTGCTCAGATTCTCTTTGTGTGGCCTCTATCATCTAGCCAGTTACTTGAAAGCCATAAGAAGTTGAGGGTAAAAGTTCTGTCTTTCTTTCTTTTTTTTTTTAATGTGTAGTACACTCTAGGTTTTAAAAATCTACATCTCCTTTTTCATCTCAGCAAAGAAGCAGGTGCTAAAAGTGAGTACTCATATGAAGATAGCTTCATATGAGAGATACCTTGTTAACTCTCCCAAAGAGGTTTTTCTCTCACCCCATACTTTACCTGTAGAGAGGTAATTGCAAAATATTTGTGGAAGTTATGAAATGACCAAAACTTAAGAATTTAAATGTGACTCACTAGATTGAATGAGAGAAGCCAGAAAATTAGTTAAAGATATTCAATCTGGTAAATGGTCTGTCAGGATTTGATTTGAAAAATCCTTTTAAGCAGAGTGTAGCTTTTGTAGGTTTGGCAAAGTGTCAAAACTTATGAAATATTTGGAGGTCTCAGTTCAGCAGTGGTCTCAAAATAAATTCTCTTCAATGAAAGTTAAACGTTAAAAAGGCAGAACTGAATACAGCCTGCCTTAATGTTTCACAAAACTGCTAGATTGCCAGATGATACTTAATTGGAAGCTCAGAAAATAATGATGAGCAACCTAATCAGGAAAAATCTATTTGGTCTAAATCTCTAGAGAAGGAGGTTGAACAGACAGTAAACAGTAAATTGGCGACATTTAAAGATTAGTCACACGGTGAAAAACAAAACCAAACCCCTCTCAACAAAACCAGGCATAAAAACAACAACAGAAAATAGAAAACAGCTGTTAACCTAATACAGATCTACATTATTTTTGAGAAAGAAAAATTAGACTTTACCTAGCTAAGGAGTAATGAAGATGGAAAAAGTAGCTTGAGTCTGATTCTTTGCGATGCCATGGACTATAGTCCAGCAGGCTCCTCTGCCCAAGGAATTCTCCAGGCAAGAGTACTGCAGTGGGTTGCCATTCTCTTCTCTAGGAGATCTTCCCAACCCAGAGACTGAACCTGGGTCTCCCACATTGCAGGCAGATTCTTTACAGTCTGAGCCACCAGGGAAGCCTCTATATAATAGGGTCTCTCTGAAATTAGCAGTAGCTGCTAAAAAACCTTCATTTAACATCTATGACGTGTGTGTGCATGCTAAGTCGCTTCGGTGGTGTCCGAGTCTTTGCAACCCTATGACCTGTAGCCCGCCAGGCTTCTCTGTCCATGGGGATTCTCCAGGCAAGAAGACTGGAGTGAGTTGCTGTCCCCTCCTCCAGGGGATTTTCCCAACCTAGAGATCAAAGCCGTCTGTCCTGCGGCTTCTGCATTGCAGGTGGGTTCTCTACTGCTGAGCTACCAGGGAAGCCCGCATTTGTATGATACATTTGCTCTATTAAAGAATTAGAGCTTGGAGTGCCATGACTGCGATTTTGTCAGAACCTGAGGGAGAGGAAAAGTATGGCATAAAGTAGAAACCTTATGCTGGAAATTCAGAGTTCCATTGATGTAACAACCATCTTAACCCCTGGGTATATTTTATTAGAAACACAGAGAAAATTCCAGGGGTACTTCAGATCTGTACTACTGAATACAAATAGATATTTAAATGAGAATTTAAGCTAATTAAATTTAAATAAAATAAGAGAATTCCTCAGTTGCTTTAGTTACATTCTAATTGCTCACTAGCTGCTTGTGGCTAGTGGCTACTACGTGAAACAGAAAACTGAGATATTGAACATTTCCATCATCCTAGAAAGTCATGCTTTTGAGCATTTATACTGGCCATATCAGTGTTGTTTTCAATCTCTATGGTCCTATTCAGTCTGTCTGAAGCCCAAGGTTCCATTAGTTTCCCATGTGGACATCCTGTAAAAGAAATGTCTTTCACTAGTCACTTCTTAAAACTCAATTTTCTAATCTGTGGAGAGTAAGACTTAACCTGTAGGGTTGTTGTAAGAATTAATGTGAAAATAATATAAGAAAACTGTCTGACATATAGTAGATTCTCGGTAAACAGTTATTTGCATTCTCTGTAATGCAATTTTTTCAGTGATAATAGATTTATATTAGATAGATAATAGATTCTTGGAAAATCAGAAGATGATAGGAGAAATCAATATATTCTGAATTTAGAGAAAGCTTGTTCTGATCTCTGTATGACACTCTTCTACTATTCTTTTGTCTTTTAATTTTTTCTTGTCCTGCCACAGTACGTTTTAGGGCGTATAGTCAAGTACCTAGTTATTTATACCTTTCTCTAGTCACGGCTTCTATACTTGTCTGCTTACCATCAAAATCGAGCAAGGGAGTAACAAGCAATGTCTAAGGGCGCCAGACATATTTCTCCCTGCCTCCATGATCTGATAGTAGCTTTATCTCTTTCTAATGACCAACTGCCTTGCCCGGTCTGGATTACTTCTTGCCAGCTGGTCCTTTGTTATGTGAAGCTTAAGGTGCTAGACAGATACCCCTAGCTTAAAGCTCAGTGAGATTTCTGTCATTTCCCCTGGTAGAAGAATTCCTGCTTTGGGAGTCAGGACTTCTCAACACATAGAGCCCCAAACTGTGAGGAAAAAGCAAAAATTCCCCAAGTGCTTCCCTGGGAGGGATATGTAAGTGAGGCTACCTCTTATTTCTGGCTTTCCAGGTAGCTCAGTGGTAAAGAATCTGCCTGCCAATTCAGGAGATGCAGGAGACTCTGGTTCCATCCCTGGGTTGGAAAGATCCCAACCCACTCTTTCCTGGATCCTTCCTCCCTCCTGGAGGAGGAAATGTCAACTCACTCCAGTACTCTTGCCTGGAAAATTCCATGGACAAAGAAGCCTGGCGGGCTACAGTCCATGGAGTCACAAAGAGTCAGACAAGACTGAAGCGACTTAGCATGCATGCATCAGTCTACTTCTGGGAACTGTTTATATTCTGCCTGTGCCCAGATATGGGTTCCTCACTGCCAGCTGTCCAGTAGGTAATTAATTCTAGAATTCAGTGCCGATTGCAGGTTGTATTCCCTGGGAGGCCAACTCTGAAATGGAATTGGTGTGAAGGCAGTTTACTAGGAAGTGCTCTCAGAGTTAATACCTATGGATAAGGTTGCCAGATCTAGCAAGTAAAAATATAGGCTGCCCAGTTACAACTTTCTGGCAAACAATGAGTCCTTTTTAATTAGAAACGCAGTCTTCAGCACGTGACTCTGCAGTTCAGATCTGAGCGTCCTGTGTCCTGGGCGACGACCCTGTGTGAGGAGGAAGGGGAGGGAGTGGACGCAGAGAGCTGGGACTGCTGGAACACCGCGCCCCGGCCTCGGCCGGCTCCCTGGGGACCTGCAGCTGGAAAGGCAGTTCAGCCCCGTCCACGGGGCACAGGGACCGGATTTCTGGGTCCTTGCATTGACCAGCCACGGGTGCAGACTGTAGCTGGGACTGAATCGTGTCCTCGGGGACGGCACCTCTCTTCTGCGGAGATTCCCTTGCCTTGAGGGTTGTCAGCTCGCTGCCCTCTGGGCAGCCAGGGGACTACGGTTCTGAAGGGAGCTCCTGGCGGTGGGGCGGGGCTGGGGGTGGAGAGCTATCTCTCAGGACATCTGCTTTCATCATCATCACTGTAATTAGCATTCTCACGTGTATCCCCTCATGTGAATTCTCTGAATGCTATGTGACAGCTCGCCTTGATAACAAGGCCTTCAGGGACTGTTCCCCATCCGGGGTCTTTGTCACTGGTGGTGGTTTAGTCTCTAGGTTGTGTCCGACTCTCGAGATCCTATGGGCTGTAGTGTTCATGGGATTCTCCAGGCAAGAATACTGGAGTTGGTTGCCATTTCCTCTTCCAGGGCATCTTCTCCACCCAGGGACTGACCCTGGGTCTCCTGCATTGCAGGCAGATTCTTGACTGACTGACTCAACAAGAAAGCCACTGTAAAGGCTTTGAATGAAGCTGTCTCTCAGAATGAGGCCCTTGCCCTCACTTTCTGACACGCTTGCTCTCTCTCCCCAAAATCTATAGCAATCCATCCTCAGGTCAAGGTCTTGTCGCTGCTCTGGAAACAGGTGGGAACCCTCGGTCAGAACAAACCTTTGTGGGCTTCGTTGCTGATTTCTATGTTCTTTCCTCTGATACCAGTGGAGATTAAGACTCTTGATTGAGGCTAATCAATCCTTCTGTGTTCTTGACTTCATCTTGGCCTCTCTCTTCTGCGACCTTAATCCATTCTTCCCCCCTCATGTATTTTTAAGTTCCTCTCTTTAGCTTTCAAGAATTCAAGTCTCATATACTAAAGGTATGTTCTCCTGACCACATGTCTCCTTAGCTTTAATTCAGCCAGCCCTCTTCCTTTCAGCCTTTAAAGGAGTCGTCTTGACTTGCTCTCTGTTCCCCCTCATGTTCTCTGCCTGTTGGCATTTGGCTTTCGGCTACACTCATCTACTGAGTGAGTGAAGGTCCTCTGCTTCTTTAACTGCATAAGCAAATGGCCATTCTCTTAGCTTTTATTTAGCTAGAGCTCTCATTTGAAATCATCATCTTCAGCACCTTGGCAACTCTTCAGTCTCCTGGCCCTCTTCATTTCAGAGGACTTCTCCAGCTCCACCTTGTCCCTCTCATCCTGAAATGTTACTGTGCTTTTTATTTCCCCCGTGTTGTCTTAGGGTTCCATATGTTCTTCCTTAACAATAGTTAAGGAAGGATTTCCTCCATAGTTACTGTTTACTATGTGCTCATTACACTTGATTTTATTTCTTCCAACCAAAATCATATGCCTCATAGACAACATGAACAACAAAATTGCCATCAACTAGGTCCCCTTTCTCATGTAAGTTGATGGCACTCAGACACCCAAGCTTGAGTTCTTAACAGGTGTTTCTGACTCCTTCCTCTCACATTAAAAAAAAAAAAAACAAACCAAACCATCCCATCCTAATGGTTTCAACAGCTAAATATTTCTGGAGCTTCTCCCTTTCATCATTCTGATCTTTTTCACCTTCTCCTTCCAGAAGACTGCTACAGTCATTTGAGATACAAAGCTAACCATGTCAGTCTTCTGATTAAAATCCTCTGTTGGCTCCCCATTAACTATAACTTAAGGTCCAAGATAAAGCTTTCGCTCTGGGACTGGACTCCCTTCCTCCCATAAGTAATGATGACACTGGACTATATATATGCTGCAACAACTTTTGGACATTAGTCAAATAGTTGACACAATACTGAAGGAAGGAAACCAGATGAGCCTACAGTTGTTCTGTCTTCAAACACTTTCTGGACTACAGTGAGAGAGGGGGTCTTGAACAGAGCACAGTGGTATCACTGAGTAGAGTAGACAGAACTGTTGTCCAGGAAGCTTGAGGCATCTGAAATTTATGGAGCAGAGTAGCAAGGAGGTGGAGGCTGCATAGAGAAAAAATGTCAGAAATTTGTTTAGGAATCTCCTTGAATTTGTTGCTAAATACCAAGGTGTACATGTGTATGATGAAGCTGCTTGAGGTCAGCAAAGAACAGCTGTGAAGCTGTAAGGTGAAAAGTTTTCAGAATTCACACATGGTTGGGAGACATTTGAGTTTGAGTTTGAATGAGGAGTCCTCCTTAAACACTTGGACCTTCCGAGAAATTTCTAAAGGTTCATGCCTTAGTAGTTCAGCTGAGCTGTTGTATTTCTCAACTGGCATTCTGTGGAAAAAAAAAATTGAATAACTCTTTTCTTGTTTCTTTCAGGGTTGATATAATACCATTCTAAATACATTAGATATAAGTTAATTCATTATGTTCAATATTGCCTAAGGCAGTAGGGTTTAATTTTCTTGCAGAAACCTAATTGAGAAGGAGTATTTTATAACCACCCTGCAGTTTAAAAACAAACTTCAAAAGTATCGTGTAAGTTAACTGCCTGTCAGATCAAAATCTAATCTCCAAAAATGGGAAAAAAAAACATAATATCTATCAATCAATAAAAAATCACCAGACTTATGAAGAAGGAAATTGTGACTATAGCTAGGGGAAAAAAAAATCAGTCTATAGCAACATGGACAAAATGATGAATATTATGACATTAGCAAATGACATCATATTATAAACATACTCACAGATTTAAAAGAAAACATGAACAAAATATTGGCTATATTCCCAGTGTTGTACATTACCTGCTCTTGTTTTGTTTATTTTACACCTATTAGTTTGTGCTTCTGAATCTCCTTCACCCATCTTTCCCCTCCCCTGACCCTCTCCCCAGTGGTAGCCACTAGTTTGTTGTCTGTGTCGGTTTCTGTTTCGTCACATTCATTTGTTTTATTTTTTAGACCCTACAAGTGAAAATATATGCTATTTGTCTCTCTCTGTCTGACATTTATAACCTGTAAAAATTCTGATCCTCTGTTCTACACCTAACGCTAATGTAATCTTGTAAATGAACTGTGCTGTGTCTCTCAGTCATGTCCAACTCTTTGTGACCTTGTGGACTGTAGCCCGCCAGGTTACTCTGTCCATGAGATTCTCCAGCAAGAAGGGTAGCCATTCCTTTCTCCAGGGGGTCTTCCCAACCCAGGGAGTGAACCTGGGTCTCCTGCATTGCAGGTGGATTCTTTTTTTTTTTTTTTGCAGGTGGATTCTTTACCATCTGAGCCACCAAGGAAGCCCAAACTAACTATACTTCGATACAAAAAAAGGCTTAAAAGGTTAAAAAAAAAGAAAAAAGAAAATGAGCATAATGAGAAGAGAAGTAAAAGATACAAAATGAAGTGGAAGTTTTAGAGATAAAAATAAAATCTTTTCAGATTTTTTTCAAAATTTTTTTCAAAATTCCCTGGATTGACTTTATAGCAGGTGAGACACTGCAGAAGGGATCAGTGAACTTGAGTATATAGATGTAGAGAGCACAGACAGTGAGGCCTGGGGAGAGAAAAAACTAAAACGTGTGTAATCTCAATGACTTTGACGATATTACGAAGAGGTCTACCAAACCTGTAACTGGAGTCCTGGGAGAAGAGAAGAGCAAAGTAAAAAGTATTTAAAATCCAAGGCAGTTCACATGTCTCACCAGGCATTTAATGATCTGACTTTTGCCTGTCTTCAAGTTTCAACTCTAAACCAATTCCTGACACTGAATTCTCTTCAGGTCACTGAATGACTCACAGTTTATCTCACAAACCATGCTTTTTCTTGTCTCCATATCTTTTTTCATTCTGGTGTCTCTGCCTAGAATCCTCTTAACTCATACTCTTGAGCAATCTAATTCATACTTCTATTTAAATCTCAACCCATGAGTCATGTCCAAGAAGTCTTCTTGTCACTGTCCCTTCATTTTGCAACCAACCAGATACAGTTGTACTATTTGGTGCTTCTGATATACCTTTGCCTATATTTACTGACTTATGTTACAGAGATCTGTTTTTGTGTTTATTCTACTAGCTGGGGTATATCTAATTCATACTTCTATCTCTAGCGCTTAGTAGGATTGACACAAGATCAGTTAAAGAATGAATGAGCAATGACTTCATTGACCTAACTTTTGGTCCTGAATTTGATATTTTCATATACATGTTAAAAATAATAAGAATCTCAGTGGAGAAGGAAATGGCACCCCACTCCAGTACTCTTGCCTGGAGAATCCCAGGGACAGAGGAGCCTGGTAGGCTGCAGTCCATGGAGTGGTGAACAGTCAGACACGACTGAGCGACTTCACTTTCACTTTTTCACTTTCATGCATTGGAGAAGGCAATGGCACCCCACTCCAGTGTTCTTGCCTGGAGAATCCCAGGGACGGCGGAGCCTGGTGGGCTGCCGTCTACGGGGTCACACAGAGTCGGACATGACTGAAGCGACTTAGCAGCAGCAGCAGCAGCAGCAACCCCTTTAAGTTTCATTTAGTATGGCTTACTTTATTTTTCTGGGCTCCAAAATCACTGCAGATGGTGATTGCAGCCATGAAATTAAAAGACGCTTACTCCTTGGAAGGAAAGTTATGACCAACTTAGACAGCATATTAAAAATCAAAGACATTACTTTGTCAACAAAGGTCCATCTAGTCAAGGCTACAGTTTTTCCAGTGGTCATGTATGGATGTGAGAGTTGGACTATAGAGAAAGCTGAGCACTGAAGAATTGATGCTTTTGAACTGTGGTGTGGAGAAGACTCTTGAGGGCTCCTTGGACTGCAAGGAGATCCAACCAGTCCATCCTAAGGGAGATCAGTCCTGGATGTTCATTGGAAGGACTGATGCTGAAGCTGAAACTCCAATACTTTGGCCACCTGACTCGAAGAGCTGACTCATTTGAAAAGACCCTGATGCTGGGAAAAATTGAAGGCAGGAGGAGAAGGGGACGACAGAGGATGAGATGGTTGGATGGCATCACTGACTCGATGGACACAGGTTTGGGTGGACTCCGGGAGTTGGTGATGGACAGGGAAGCCTGGTGTGCTGTGGTTCATGGGGTCTCGGAGAGTTGGACATTACTGAGCGACTGAACTGAACCTTTTTATTTGAAAATTAAAAAAATATCTTATACTTAATGGGTCTGAGTTTGAAGTCTTGAAGTTTGATTATAATATTTTGCTAACTTATTATATATATATGTACACATAAATTTATATATATATAATGTTTATTTTTTCACTTCTTCATAAAGCTTCAATTAATAAGTTTACAATCAAGATAAGGAATCATGGAATTTATAATTTAATACTTTAAATTTTATTATGTCCATAAAGCTTTTGTGAAGCTTGTTAAAATGCAATTTATCTTGCCTCCTTTTTAGAGATTTTGATCCAGTAAATCTGAAATAAAGAAGTCCCCAGGAGATTCTGTTGTAAGTGATAGATGATTTCTGGAGAGAAACAGACATTTATGTTCCATAGCTAGAGAAATGTAGTTTTAACAGTGGATCCTACATTTGTATTTTGACTATATGAGGAAAAAAATGAGGCTTGGAAAAGTAACATTTAGAAAAACCTCTTCTGATGTAATGAATCCACACTAGTTATGTTGAAGTTCTGAATAACCTTTGTAGTTGAGCAGTTAATGGGGACTGAGTATGAGGAGTATTTCTGTAGTGAAAGGAAAAAAATAGTAAATTAAGCAGGCTTTTCTCTGTTATAAAGTCTATGCTCCAAAGAAGAAAACATTGTTTTAAAACTTGTGTTTGATTTGGAGCACTTGATTCCAGGGGGAACAAATCGCCCCTGAAAGCTCACGGATAAAGGCTGGAGGGAAATGCTACAATCCGTGCTCAGCAGTCACCACGGTCAAGAGCACGCTTTCCCAGCAGATTGCACCATTCTAAACATTGTATTAAGTCAGTTACTTAGGGGTGTTTTAGAGAACACATCAGTGGGCAATCTTGTCATATTATATTACGTGTAGCAATCACACTGTGCTAAATGGCAATAACTGAGAGGAACTTGTGGGAACCTAAGCCAACTCGAGAAAAAGAGAGTTGAAAAGTTGTTTTTACATATGAAGGTGACAAGCCATGAAATGTCCCACTGACATAGAATATTACATTTGGTCTGTGTAACTTGAGTAAATAATTTATTGGTGAAATCTCAAAAGTGAATTATTTTGGATAGAATTTTTGAATTTAATTCTTTCCTTTTGACTATACTCTTTTTTCCTTTTACATCATAGTTTACATTCTATGTTCACAAGTTCTCTTAGAAATCAATCAGTCCATCTACCTACCTACCTACCTACCTACCTACCTACCTATCTTTTCACCTGTCCATCTACTAATCTAATATTTAAATGTATTCACAACTCTTAGAAAACAAAATTCTCAAAGAATATAGTATTTCAAATCCAAATGGTCTTGAAAAAAATTTCTGTCCCAAAGTAGAACCAGAGTTATAGAATCTTGAGTTTTTTCAATCAGATTGGTTTTACTCTCTTCTCCAAAAGGCTAGATAATTCCTTCTTCTGAAAGACTACAGAGGGTCTTATGGGTATCAGGTTCAAAGTTCTCCAAATAGGGAAAATGTAGTTGCAGCGAGAATACTTACAGAAAAGAGAAAAATGAATGCCAGATTGAACACAGAAATGGATATTAATAACCAATTGAACCTATGTAATACTGAACCTCATAATTTCATCACCTCCCTTTACCGTACAAGTCTCTGTATATCAGTCTTTTTAAAATAAGATTAGATCCTTTAGTTTTTAAAATATACTTTCTCATTTCCTTTCATAGTACTTTGTTTATGCATAGAAATAAGTTTAACTTGTTTTATTAAAAAGTGAAAGTATTAGTCACTTAGTCTTGCCCGACTCTTGGCGACCCCGTAGACTGTAGCCCACCAGGCTCCTCTGTCCATGGAATTCTCCAGGCAAGAACACTGGAGTGGGTTGCCATGCCTCCTCCAGGGGATCTTCCTGACCCAGGGATCAAAGGCAGGTCTTCTGCATTGCAGGCAGATTCTTTACTGCCTGATCCACCAGGGAAGCCCTTATTAAAATATCCTATTAAGTTAAAATTGCTTATAAATAAACTCTTAAAATATGTTCACCCTTACCTTTGCCTTTCTCATATTTTGTTAATTGTGAGTTTTACCTAACTACTTCCTGTACCAGTCTTGAGTTTTGGGAGATATTTACAGAAGAGATTAAGGCACCTTTAAATTTTACTTAGTACTAGCTCAATAGGTTGTTAACCCTCCTTTTCTTACTTTCCTTTATAACCCTTTTTTTGATACCTAATGGGTCTCTTGTAGCTCAGCTTCAGTAAAATCGGTCGTCCTCTCTTTACATGTAAATCTTTGTCTTGAGCTATATTGTTGTCTAGTTGCTAAGTCTTCTCTGACCCCATGGACTGCAGCCCACCAGGCTCCTCTGTGCATGGGATTTCCCAGGCAAGACTACTGGAGTGGGTTGCCATTTCCTTCTCCAGGGGATCTTCTCCACCCAAGGATCAAATCTTCATCTCCTGCACTTCAGGTGGATTCTTTCCCACCAAACCACCAGGGAAGCCCCCTTGAGCTAGGCAGCTGAGTGCTTCATCATGTCAGGTTTGGAATTCTGCTGTCTGGGTTTGAATTGCTGTTATGCCGTTTGCTAGGTATGCGCAAGTGAGATATTCTTTCCAAGTTTCTGTTTCCTCATCAATGAAATAAGGTGGTGATAGCCCTTAGTGCATAGGACTTTTCTGAGGTTTAAATAAGATAGTATAGATAAATGTGAGTATAGGTAAACTATCTGATTCGTAAGAACTCAATACTTGTCATTTAATTGTTGATACTGTTACTGTTCTTGCCTGTGTTTCTCAGACTTTCTGGGGTTTTGCATCCTGTTTCTTGTTGCAGCTTTGCAGTTGTGTCATATTACAGTGCTTTAAGACAAGTTACAAATCTGCTTGGAGTCCTGTGCACTATTACTCTTCTTTCCTGTGACTGTTATGTTACATAATATACATGACTTATGATCTCCTCCCACTCCCTCCTCCTAGTAACTTTAATAACGCCTGGCTTCCCACGACCACAGACAAAACACACACACACAGATTTCCGGTTCCATTTCCCCATCTTGGCACAAGCAGTGTAATCTACCTGGTCACGCAGTCCTGTAGTCACTAACATAACAGAATTTACTTGAATGGATTTCAGAGCAGAAAGATTCTTTGGACCATACTACTTGCCATAAGATATTGAGTAGCACCTAGATGGCTGTGTGAGAATAGTAGATTTTCCCTGAAATCAAGTTGCAGATGTGGAGTACAGAAAATGTACTTATTTTTCAAGGTTGTGCTCAGAAATAGAATACTACTCATAGGAAGCAGGTGGGAATAAGTGTCCTGATAAGCACCCAATGCATCATGGATGATTCACAGCTGAATCCAGTTTATGTGGAGAAGGGGTGAAGCTGAGAAGTTCAGTCCAGTCGCTCAGTTCTGTCCGACCCTTTGCGACCCCATGGACTGTAGCACTCCAGGCCTCCCTGCCCATCGCCAACTCCCAGAGCTGGCTGAAACTCATGTGAAGCTGAGAAGACTGTAAGACAATTGATGTTTTCAGTATTTAAGCTTGTTGAATAATATAAAATCGTGAACTTTTAAATTGCATCTTCCTTATGTAGTTTGGGGTCTGAGGTTTCTAAAACTGTTAAAATAGTCTGGGCATTTAGGCGATATAAAGTAAGAGACTGCAAGTGAAGAGAAAGGCCTCTGGATCCTAAGATTTTAGTTTTGAAGGAGACATTTTCTCTATTATATTAATTGGTGACAGTCAAACTTTAATGAAAGCATTGTGGATGGCTCAGAAATTCTGCTGGAGACTGTTCTGGCTGACATTTTTCATTATTTATATATCTCATTATTGGAATAGAGTTAAACCTTATGCTTTTTTTTCCTTATTATGCTTTTAAGAATTTGCTGAAGTCCTTGATTTACTGATGACCTAGATGTTTTCAGGGGTGACTTAGCCCTGAAGCTGCTCTGCAGTGTTTTGACTCAATATTTCTTTTAGCTTGTACAAGAGCATTGCTTGCAGAACTTTTAGGAGTAGAATTATTCTTGCTGTATCAATTTTTGTTTTATTGCTAATGAAATTGCATATAGAATAATTTACATGAATTATAGCCATTGTCTACCTCTTAAAGAAATTTGTTCTATTCTTGCCTTTATAGGCTTTTTTTTTTTTTTTTTTGCTCATGTCAATGGCAATATATTCAGAGTATTCATTTGGTATTCAAGGTTATATGCTATTATCTGTGAAATACTCTTTCTCTTTGTTTTATATTTTATTTAAAATTATTTGTTGCTATCAAAACAGAATGGGTATGCTAAAAATTCCAGCAGTACAGAAAAGCTTATAATGAAAAGCTCCATCCTTTATACTCTCTTGTCAGAAACAATCATTTTCAACTGTTCTTATTAGATCTTTTGTTGGATAATCCCATGCATCTAAATAATAAGGTATTTCTTGAAATATCAATTTTGGAAATATCAACTCTGGAAATATCAACTCTATTGCCTCTCCTATGAAAGATTGGTATTTAACTCATATTTTTCAATCCCTTCCTCTTTTCTCAAGCATTGTTATTGGTATTATTAATTATCTTTTATTAGCTCCCTTTATAACACTAAGCATTATTTGTCAACTTATACTTATTATTCCTCAAATTCAGACAGTAACTCTTCTCCGGTGGCTCAGACGGTAAAGAATCTGCCTGTGATGGTGGAGATCTGGGTTCAGTCCCTGCGTCAGGAAGATTCCCTGCAAAGGGAATGGCTACCCCCACTCCAGTGTTCCTGCCTGGAGAATCTCATGGACAGAGTCGCCTCACAGGCTAAAGTCCATGGGGTTGCAAAGAGTCAGACACGACTGAGTAACTAACCCTTTGACTTTCATGACTTTAAGCATTATTTATCAACTTACACTTATTATTTTGTCAAAATCAGACAGTAACTCTTCTTGGTTTTGCACTAAAGTAAGACATAATTGTTAGTACCCTTATCATTCCTCTCCTAATTGTGCCATCTATAGTTTTACTTTCAGATTATTATTACTAATAATATTTATATTTGATTTTGCAAGCATAATGAGTTCTTTCACTGTTAATCTAGAGGTTGACTTGAGTAACTACCCTATGCTTTGCCTACATCTGGATAAATATTTCATGTATTGTCTATATTTATATAAATACTTTAGGATCTTTCATATATTGATTCTAAATAAATTTTGTTTTAATATTTTTAGTTTCAGAATCATCACCACTTGCTAGAATTTCCTTCCTAAAGGTCCACTCTTAATACTTCATGGTTAGAAAAAGAATATCACCAAGATTAAGGACAAACATATTCACTCTTTTTTTTTTTTTGGATGTACCACAACAGCACGTGAGCTCTCAGGTCCCCAACCAGAGACTGAACCCATGCCCTGCAGTGGGAGTTCAGAATCAACCACTGGACTGCCAGGGAAGCCCCTGGCTTAGCTTTTCTAACCCTTCATAAATTTCTGTAAGTCACGCCACACTGTCATTGACTTCATATGACAAAGATGAGTTTTTCATAAATTGTATTTCTGTGTTGTTTCTTGGGGCTTTCTTTAGGAGGAATTTCTTCCTAGAGCCCACGAAGTTCCTCTTCTCATCTGGACCCGTTATTTCCTAGACTTGCTGCAGAGCTGTTATTTTCACACTTCATTCTATCAGAATCCTGGGAAAGCTGTTTTTCATATCCCAAGTCTTCTTTCTTATTTTCCACTTATTTAAGTGGGTTTCTTGGAAAGAAATCTGGGGGCTTCCCAGGAGGCACTAGTGGTGAAGAACCCGCCTGCCAATGCAGGAGACCTAAGAGACTCTGATTCTATTCCTGCATCGGGAAGATTCCCTGGAGGAGGAAATGGCAACCCACTCCAGGATTCTTGCCTGGAGAATCCCATGGTCAGAGAAGCCTGGTGGGCTACAGTCCATGGGGTTGCACAGAGTTGGACATAACTGAATATGCATGCACACATGTTTGGAAAGAACAGTGAATTGATGTTTTAAGTTCTTGAGTATCTGAAAATATTTCTGATTTGTAGTCACGTTGGATTTATAATTTGCCATGGTACAGAAGTGAACATATAATTTCACACAGAAATTGCAAATTCACTCCTTTGTCATTTAGCATTTAAAAATTAATTTATTTTTTAATTGAAAGATAGATGCTTTATAGAATTTTGTTGTTTTCGGTCAAACCTCAACATGAATCAGCCATAGGTATACATATACCCCCCCTTCTTGAACCTCCTTCCCTTCCCCCTCCCCATCCCACCCCTCTAGGTTGATACAGAGTCCCTGTTTGAGTTCCCTGAGACATATAGCAAATTCCCCTTGGCTATCTATCTTACATATGGTAATGTAAGTCTCCATATTACTCTTCCCATATGTCTCACCCTCTCCTCCCCTCTCCCCATGTCCATAAGTCTGTTTATGTCTGTTTCTCCATTGCTGCCTTGCAAATAAATTCATCAGTATCATTTTTCTAGATTCCATATATGTGTGTTAGTGTATGACATTTTTCTTTCTTTCTGACTCACTTCACTCTGTATGATAGGCTCTAGGCTTGCCCTCAGAAGAAAGGGTACATTGTAAATTCACATAGAAAATGGAAAATGTGCTCCACTGGCATTTAGCATTTTGATGATAAGAAATCTGAGCCCAGATAATTTTTGGTTGATGCTTTAGAAATGTAATTAAACTAAGTAATTAATTACATTTTCAGCATGATTTGTCTGTTAAATCCATTAAACATAATTTAAATCTGTTAAATTCATTGTTAGTCTGTTAAATCCATTTAACTTATATACAAATTATAAATTTATGAATTAAATTTATATTCTATACATTGGGGTATAGATATATAGCAGTTAACAGTTTAAAAGTAATTTGGTTGAAAATAATTTGGATACACTCACTTTAGAGAACAGTATGGAGGTTACATAAAAAACTAAAAAAGAATCAGCAATCCCACTACTGTGCATGAACCCCAAGAACACCATAATTCAAAAAGAAACATGTACCTCAGTTTTCATTGCAACACTATTTGTAATAGTCAGGACTTGGAAGCAGCCTAAATATCCGTCGACAGATGAATGGATGAAAAAGATGTGGTACATGTACACAGTGGAATATTACTCGGTAATAAAAAGGAACAGAACTGGTCACTTGCAGTGATGTAGAAGAACCTAGTCTGCCATACAGAGTGAAGTAAGTCAGAAAGAGGAAATCAAATGTAATATATTAAAGATATCTATGGAATCTGGAAAAATGGTGCAGGTGAACCTGTTTGCAGGGCAGGAATAGAGACGCAGACGCAGGGGGTGAATCTGCGGACGCAGCGAGGGAAGAACGCGGTGGGGTGCGCTGGGTGCGCAGCACTGACATATACGCCAGGGCGTGTGAGCCAGCCAGCCGGGGGGCAGCTGGGGAAGGCCCGGGAGCCCCCGGCCCTGTGCTGACCCGGGAAGGGGTGGGGGAGCGGGCTCGGAGGCAGGGGTCACGTGCACACCCGCAGCTGAGTCGCTTGGTCGCAGGGCAGAAGCTAACACAACCCCGTAAAGGAATTATACACCCATAAAAATAAAAAGTAATTTGGAGGGCACTGAATTGTTCCTATGGCAAGCGTCAGGGGAGTATGTGGTTTCCTCAGTTCTGTCTCATCACAACAAGAATTTGAAGCGCTGGACCAGCGTTGCAGCCTTGGATGGACCAGTGCTACCGCTCCGTGTTACAGCTCAGTTTTATTTAGAAAATAAAGGAGAATACATTCTCGAGGCTGAGGGCATGCCAACCCAAAAGACGTGAAGCGGAGAGAGGGAGAGAGAGCGTGGGGGCCAGGGTGGGCATGGGGGTGGACCCGGCCCTTTGGCTCCGCTTTTTATGTGTCCCGCCCGCCCCGCGGGCCTGCCCTCTGTACTCTGGGCCGCCCAGGAGCGCTGCTTGTTCTACCTGAGGTCTGCACTCCGGTCCTCTGCCTTCCTCTGTTCAGTCTTCACCGGCCTTTCCTTTCCTTGTCTTCTAGCCACCGCCATTCTGGATTCCTGTTTCCTATTCTAACGACCTAATAGCAAGAATTAAGCTGTATCAAACCTGCTTCCTGACCTAGAGAAGTTACTATGATTATGGGTATTTTATATTATGTTCATAGTGCTTAAAATTTACTTGTAATTTTAGAATATTAACGTGCAAATTATTAGCCTATATTTTTAAATTTGAAAGTAAAATTAAAAAAAATTTTCACAATTTTGACAACTAGAATCTTAGGAGTAATAAGAAAACAGAGAATAGTATTTAGATATAATTTTTTAAAAGCATACACTAAGGTAAACTATATCTATTACTAAAGCGTCATGTCATATCATTTAAAAGGCATAGGCTTTATTGTTCTGAAACTGAGTCTTGTGAAATGAAACTATCTCCTGCCATATCAATAGACAAGAAATGTCGCAGCTGTCAGCACGTCCGGTCTCCAGCTGTGAATGCGGGCTCCCCAAAGTGCTATCCGGAGGATGCTGATGATAGCGACTGCGGAGGAGCTGGGGGAATGGGGAGGCAGCCCTCGGCCACTGCTTAGGGTGAACAGGGAGACAGGATTTGACCCCTGACGGCTGTGGTGCATATGAGAGGAATGCAACCAGTAAGCCCAGCGGCTTGCATCTTCCCGCACACAGAACACCTAGTTCCTTCACACATCCCTGATCTTTGATGTTCAGACTGTCTGCTCCCTTTGTGGCAAACTTGTGTGTTGCCTGACTCCCCCTCCAGCCTCCTTGGAGCAGTTTTCTCAGAGCTCCCGAGATACTGTCTCCCTGGCTTGGAGTCCTAAAAATTCCCACCAAATAAAATAACTCTCTACTTTCAGATCGTGGCTAGATTTTTCAGTCAACAGTCTCAAATTGGAATGCCTTTGAGGACAGGTTCTTCTGTAGAGGTCCTTTGACCTTAATAGTTCAGTGTCCATATTAAGCTTTATGTCAGTGTTCATTCAGAACCCTAATTTTAAGTTCAGTTGCTCTGTAGTGTCAGACTCTTTGTGACCCCATGGACTGCAGCACGCCAGGCTTTCCTGTCCATCACCAACTCCCAGAGTTTACCCAAACTCATGCCCATTGAGTTGGTGATGACATCCAACCATCTCATCCTCTGTCATCCCCCTTTCCTCCTGCCTTCAGTTTTTCCCAGCAGTAGGGTCTTTTCAAATGAGTCAGTTCTTCGCATCAGATGGCCAAAGTATTGGAGTTTCAGCGTCAGTATCAGTCCTTCTAATGAATATTCAGGACTGATTTCCTTTAAGATGGACTGGTGGGATCTTCTTGCAGTCCAACGGACTTTCTTATCTTCTCCAACACCACAGTTCAGAAGTATCAATTCTTCGGGACTCAGCTTTCTTTATATTCAAACTCTCACATCCACACATGACTACTGGAAAAACCATAACTTTGACTAGATGGACCTTTGTTGGTAAAGTAATGTCTCTGCTTTTTAATATGCTGTCTAGGTTGGTCATAGCTTTTCTTCCAAGGAGCAAAAAAAATAAAGTCTTTTAGTTTCATGGCTGCAGCCACCATCTGCAGTGATTTTGGAGCAAAAAAAATAAAGCCTCACTATTTCCACTGTTTCTCCATGTGTTTCCCATGAAGTGATGGGACAAGATGCCATGATCTTAGTTTTCTGAATGTTGAGCTTTAAGCCAACTTTTTTACTCTCCTCTTTCACTTTCATCAAGAGGATCTTTAGTTTTTTGCTTTCTGCCATAAGGGTGGTGTCATCTGTGTATCTGAGGCTATTGATATTTCTCTCGGCAATCTTGACTCCAGCTTGTGCTTCATCCAGCCTGGCATTTCTCATGATGTGCTCTGCATGTAAGTTAAATAAGCAGGGTGACAGTATACAGCCTAGATGTGCTCCTTTCCTGATTTGGAGCTAGTACATTGTTCCATGTCCAGTTCTAACTGTTGCTTCTTGACTGGCATAGAGATTTCTCAGGGGGCAGGTCAGGTGGTCTGGTATTCCCATATTTTTAAGCATTTTTCAGTTTGTAGTGATCCAACTCAGTGAACATGAGTTTGAGTAAGTTACGGGAGTTGGCGATGGACAGGGAAGCCTGGCATGCTACAGTCCATGGGGTTGCAAAGAGCTGGACACGACTGAGCTACTGAACTGATCTGAACTGAACTGAACACAGTAAAAGGCTTTGGCATAGTCAATAAAGCAGAAGTTGATGTTTTTCTGGAATTCTCTTGCTTTTTTGATGATCCAGTAAGTTCAGTTTGCCAAAGTATTGGAGTTTCAGCTTCAGCATCAGTCCTGCCAATGGATATTCAGGAGTGATTTCCTTTAGGATGGATGTTGGCAATTTGATCTCTGCTTCCTCTGCCTTTTCTAAATTCAGCTTGAGCATCTGGAAATTCATGGTTCACATACTGTTGAAGCCTGGCATGGAGAATTTTGAGCATTACTTTGCTAGCATGTGAGATGAGTGCAATTGTGTGGTAGTTTGAACCTTTTTTGGCATTGCCTTTCTTTGGGATTGGAATGGAAACTGACCTTTTCCAGTCCTGTGGCTACTGCTGAGTTTTCCAAATTTGTTGGCATATTGAGTGCAGCACTTTCACAGCATCATCTTTTAGGATTTGAAATAGCTCCACTGGAATTCTATCACCTCCACTAGCTTTGTTCATAGTGATGCTTCCTAAGGCCCACCTGACTTCACATTCCAGGATGTCTGGCTCTAGGTGAGTGATCACACCATTGTGATTATCTGGGTCATGAAGATCTTTTTTGTACAGTTCTTCTCGTATTCTTGCCCCCTCTTCATAATATCTTCTGCTTCTGTTAGGTCCATACCATTTCTGTCCTTTATTTGTCCATCTTTACATGAAATGTTCCCTTGATATCTAATTTTCTTGAGGAGATCTCTAGTTTTTCCCATTCTATTGTTTTCCTCTATTTCTTTGCACTGATCACTGAGGAAGGCTTTCTTATCTCTCCTTGCTATTCTTTGGAACTCTGCATTCAAACGGGTATATCTTTCCTTTTCTCCTTTACCTTTTGCTTCTCTTCTTTTCTCAGCTATTTGTAAGGTTTCCTCAAACAACAATTTTGCCTTTTTGCATTTCTTTTTCTTAGGGATGGTCTTGATCACTGCCTCCTGTACAATGTCATGAACCTCCATCCATAGTTCTTCAGGCACTCTGTCTATCAGATCTAATCCCTTGAATATATTTCTCACTTCCACTCTATAATCATAAGGGATTTGATTTTGGTCATACCTGAATGGTCTAGTGGTTTTCCCTACTTTCTTCAATAAGTCTGAATTTGGCAATAAGGAGTTCATGATCTGAGCCACAGTCAGCTCCTGGTCTTGTTTTTGCTGACTGTATAGAGCTTCTCCATCTTTGACTGCAAAGAATATAATCAATCTGATTTCAGTATTGACCATCTGGTGATGTCCATGTGTAGTCTTCTCTGTGTTGTTGGAAGAGTGTGTTTTCTATGACCAGTGCATTCTCTTGGCAAAACTCTGTTAGTCTTTATCCTGCTTCATTCTGTACTCCAAGGCCAAATTTACCTGTTACTCCAGGTATCTCTTGACTTCCTACTTTTGCATTCTAATCATAGCCCATAAGAAAGAATGTGACTTTAATATTGGAGTTTGCTGGGTTGCTTGAACATTCACTAGTTCCTTTTCTTTAAACCATAGTGAAAGTGAAAAGCGAAAGACACTCAGTTGGTGTCTGACTTTTTTTTGACCCCATGGACTATAGAGTCCTTGGAATTCTACCGGCCAGAATACTGGAGTGGGTATCCTTTCCCTTCTCCAGGGGATCCTCCCAACCCATGGATCAAACCCAGGTCTCCCATGTTGCAGGCGGATTCTTTACCAGATGAGCCACAAGGGAAGCCCAAGAATACTGGAGTGGGTAGCATATCCCTTCTCCAGGGCATCTTCCCCACCCAGGGATCAAACCCAGGTCTCCTGCATTGCAAGTGGGTTTTTTACCAGCTGGGCTATCAAGGAGGCCCACAGACATACGGTAAATTTTCTGCTGAGTTATGGTTCCCTTTTATTGGTGGGCATGTAGTGGGTGTTTCTTTGAAACAGCCAAGGTTTACTAAAATGTTTCTGGAAGAAAAGAAGGCATAGGCTTTAAAGCCAAGTAGACAGTGGGTTCAAATAACAACTCTTCTTTGTTTTCTGTGTAAACCTGAAAATTAGTTATTATTTTTAAGTTCCTCTTTTCTCACTTATTAAGTGAAATATTCCTGCCCATGGAGTTAAGAGGCTGTGTCAGAGATATAAGGCCTGACTTACTGTTGGCATGAATGTACACTAAGCATTTTATATACATTTTCCTATATACATTATTCTTTTCAACAGCTTCTCACAGTAGATATTATCAAGTAGTCCAAATTGTTGGCATTCATTTATTCAAAATATTTCCTTTGAGGGCTCAGTCACTCAGTCATGTCTGACTGACCCCTTGGATTATAGCCCGCCAGGTCACAGTCTGTGGGATTTTCCAGGCAAGAATACTGGATTGGGTTGCCATTTCCTCCTCCAGGGGAATCTTCCTGACCCAGGGATCTAACCTAGCATACTACATTTCAGCTGGATTCTTTACTTGCTGAGCCAAAATATTTCCTTATTGTCCTTTTAATGTCTTCTAGATCTGTAGTGACAAGCCTTCTTTCAAAGCTGATCAGGTAATTTGCATTCTATCGCTCTATCTCTGGATCAGGATAGCCTGGGGTTGATAGATTTCTTTGATCATTTCAAAGAAACAATGTTTGGCATTTTGAGTTTTCTCAATTGCCAGTTTTCTGTTTCTTTGATTTCCACTCTTATGTTTGTTTTTTTCTTTCTTCTATTTATTCTTGGTTTACTGAACTATTTCTAGCTTCTTCTGGCAGAAGTTTAAGAAACTAGATTTAAATTAAGCATTAAAGTTAAACATTTCCTTATATGCATGATTTCATTTGCATGTGGAAAATTTTTAAAGAGTTGGAAATACCAGATCACCTTACCTGCCTCCTGAGAAAACTGCATAATGTGTGCTGGTCAAGAAGCAACAGTTAGAACCAGACATGGAACAACAGACTGGTTTTAAATTGGGAAAGGAGTACCTCAAGGCTGCATATTGTCACCCTGCTTATTTAACTTATATGCAGAATGCATACATACATGCTTATTTAACTTATATGCAGAATACATCATGGACTGGATGAAGCACAAGCTGGAATCAGCATTGCTGGGAGAAATATCAATAACCTCAGATTTGCAGATAACACTACCCTATGATAGAAAACAAAGAGAAATCGAAGAGTCTCTTGCTCCTTGGAGGAAAAGCTGTGGCAAACCTTGACAGCATATTGAAAAGGAGAGACATCATTTTGCTGACAAAGGTCTGTATAGTCAAAGCTATGATTTTTCCAGTAGTCATGTATGAATGTGAGAGTTGAACCATACAGAAGGCTGAGTGCTGAAGAGTTGATTTTTTTCAACTGTGGTGTTGGAGAAGACTCTTGAGAGTCCCTTGGACAGCAAGGAGATCCAACCAGTCCATCCTAAGGAAATCAACCCTGACTATTCATTGGAAGGACTGATGCTGAAGCTGAAGCTCCACTCCTTTGGCTACCTGATGCGAAGAACTGAGTCAATGGAAAAGACTTTGATTCTGTGAAATATTGAGGGCAGGAGGAGAAGGGGGCAACAGAGGACGAGATGGTTGGATGACACCATCAACTCAGCGGACATTAGTTTGAGCAACCTCTCGGAGACAGTGAAGGACAGGGAAGCCTGGTTTGCTGCATTCCATTGGATTGCAGAGAGTCGGACACAACTTAGCAACTAAACAACAACAGCAACATTTGCATCCTAGTTATTTCATATAATGCATTTTTATTATCACTCAGGTCATAGAGAGGATACACTTTGTCTTGAAATATATTTTGTCTGATATTAATATAACATTACCTCAGTCTTTTCTTGCTCACTGTTAGCAATCCATTATGTTTCCCACCTATTTACTTTCAGTCTACATGTTCTTTATCTTTAAAGGTTATGTATGCAATAGCCAGCATGTAGTTTGGAATTCCTTTTTTAAAATTGAATTTGATATTTTAATTCTGTTAATTGGCATGTTCTGCCTATTAATACTTAATGTAATTATTGGTTTTGTTGGATTTAGTCTATCAATTTGTTATTTATTTTCTCTTTGCCATTTCTGTTTTTGTTCCTCTGCTCCCCCTTTCTTGTCATTTATGATTAACCAAATATTTTTTTGAATCCATGTTTAACTTTGTCATTGGCATTTCCACATTACTTTTAAAGTATTTGCTCTAGGAATTATAACATATAGTCTTAACTTTCCACACCATACTTAATAGTAATATTTTGCTGTTTTACATAAAATGTAAAGTTACGACGAATTCTCAAACATAAGAGAACATGCCTTTAGAATCTTAAGGGCTTGGATTTCCGTAGTGGTCCAGTGGTTGAGGATCAGCCTTGCAATGCAGGGACACAGATTTGATCCCTGAACGGGGAACGGACGTCCCACATGACTGAGGGGAAGTAAATCCAAGTGTTGTATGGAAAGATCTCACATAATGCAACTAAAAGCCCACAAAGCCAAATAAGTAAATAATAAAAAAAAGAATCTTAAGAGCATGCTACGCAAATAGTTGCCTTTAAACAGTAACACTTTCAAGGGCGTGGTGGTCTTACAACAGCTTTAGAGGTAGCTCGAGGTAGAGGAGGCTCACTCTGGCTAGATCTGTGGCTGTGGCTTTTGTGTGATAGACTGAACCACACAGTGCTTACAATAGTAACGGCACTGTTGGAAACGTGAAAAACTTGAACCAATAGGGATGAAGTTAGTTAAAAATAAATTAAAATGATGAAAAGAGGCTCTTGCACCTCTAAATATATTGGATAGAAAGCACACTGATATATATATACTATCTGCTTTATAATTTTGTCTAGATTAGTCGTGGATAGATCAATTAATTAAGATTAATTCTGAGAATGTCTTGTATTTCACTTGGTGAACTTTACATATTAAGGCACATTGTAAACCCAAATAATTTTGCAATTTAAAATAGACCACACAGAATAAGACATTGATTAATTCATTTGCAGAGAAACTATTTCAATTTCCTTAATACGTGTTTCTACTAGGTCTTTATTAACAACATCTATAAGTAAATAATGATGGGCATGCTAGCTGTGATTATGAACATCAGCATGCATTTTAGAAGATTCAGAATTGGCTATTAACATTTACTAATTTTGGTTGTTTGAATCCTACTTTGTCAGAGGCTACTAATGAGACACTTAATGAACAACAAAGCTGTCATATATCTTCTTGTGAAGATTAGAAATGCCCATTAATGCACTAAAATTAAAAAGGAAACAGTTACATATGGAATACTAATTATAAAACAGATTTTTTATTTCATTGAAAATGCTCACTGCCTCTTTGGGATACATCTGAAACATTTGCTGAAATCATTCTTTTCCTCCTGGTGGTGACAGCCAGACTGTTGAAGTTCAGGACACGTAATTTTCCAGACATTCTTTAGAAAGGCTGCTTACTAATGTCATTTGGATGTGGATCAAGACATGTGTGGATAACTCGGTGGTATCAGCCAAGCGGAAAGTCCCTAGATATTGCCAAATGTTCCACGTCAGGGGCGGAGAGGTGTCAGAATTGACCCTAGTTGAGAATCACTGGTCTATATATAAACTTGCTCTAATGAAATGGTGTATAAGGACAATTAAGCACTAAAAAGAAACACTGTACTTTAATTTGTATTTGATCAAAAAGTTAACTGGAATTTAGAAGATAATGCTGTTTAACTGCTATAGTCAATATGAATATGTGAGCAAATTTGGAAACTCAGTTGTTGCCACAGGACTAGAAAAAGCCAGTTTTCATTCCGATCCCAAAGAAGGGCAATGCTAAGGAATGTTCAGGCTACCACACAATTACACTCATTTCACGCGCTAGCAAGGTAATGCTCAAAATCCTTCGAGCTAGGCTTTAGCAGTATGTGAACTGAGACCTTCCATATACACAAGTTGCGTTTAGGAAAGGCAGAGGAACCAGAGATCAAATTGCCAACATTCTTCAGATCATGGAGAAAGCAAGGGAATACCAGAAAAAACATCTCTTTGCTTCACTGGCTATGCTAAAGCCTTTGACTGTGTGCATCACAAAAAACTGGAAAATTCTTAAAGAGATGGGAATATCAAAACACCTTACCTGTCTCCTGAGAAATCTGTATGTGGTCAAGAAGCAACAGTTGGGACTGGACATAGAACAATGAACTGATTCAAAATTGGGAAAAGAGTGTGACAAGGTTGTATATTTTCACCTGGCTTATTGAATTTATATGCAGAGTACATTATGCAAAGTGCTGGGCTGGATTAATCACAAGCTGCAATTAAGACTGCCAGGAGAAACATTAAAGCCTCAGATATGAAGATGATACCATCCATATGGCAAAAAGTGAAGAGGAACTAAAGAGCCTCTTGATGAGGGAGAAAGAGAAGAGTGAAAAAGCTGAGTTCAAACTCAGCATTCAAAAGCGAAAATCATGGCATCCGGTCCCATCACTTCTGGCAAGCAGATGGGGAAAAAATGGAAACAGTGACAGACTTTATTTTCTTGGGCTCCAAATTCACAGTGGACAATGACTGCAACTATGAAATTAAAAGATGCTTGCTCCTTGGAAGAAAAGCTATGACAAATCTTGCCAGCATATTAAAAAGCAGAGACATCACTTTGCTGACAAAGGTCTGTGTTGTCAGAGCTATGATTTTCCAGTAATCATGTATTGATGTGAGGGTTGGACTGTAAAGAAGGCTGAGTGCTGAGGAATTGATACTTTTGAACTGTGGTGTTGGAGAAGACTCTTGAGAGTCCCTTGGACTGAAAGGAGATCAGACAAATCAATCCTAAAGGAAATCAGTCTTGAATATTCATTGGAAGGACTGATGCTGAAGTTGAAGCTCCAGTCCTCTGGCCACCTGATGCGAAGGGCCGACTCATTCTAAAAGACCTGGATGCTGGGAAAAATTGAAGGCAGGAGGAGAAGGGGGCGACAGAGGATGAGATGGTTGGATGGCATCATTGACTCAATGGACATGAGTTTGAGCAAGCTCCGGGAGATAGTGAAGGACAGAGAAGCCTGGTGCGCTGCAGTCCACGGAGGCGCAAAGAGTTGGACGTGACTGAAGACTGAACAACAACTCTGCTGTCTCAGTGTGAAGACATTCACTTGACAGTATGTAAACAAATGAACATGGCTGCCTACCAAGAAATCTCTCTATTGCCGACAGGTTACAATGGGACTAGCCTGTGGGTCTAAGTTTACCAACCCTCATTCTGGAACACCAGCAATAGCTTTCGTCTTTCAAGTTTTCTTCCTTTATCATACATCTCTGCCTACCATGGTATTCACTATTCAAATTTCTGTTTCTATTTGGTTATAAATGAATATGTATCTTTCATTTGCTTTCCCCCTGGTGGCTCAGTGGTAAAGAATCTGCCTGTGATTCAGAAGATGCAGGAACCCAGGTTCGATCCCTGGGTTGGGAAGATCCTCTGGACCAGGGACCAGCAGCCCATTCCTGTGTTCTTGCCTGGAGAATCCCATGGACAGAGGAACCTGGGGGCTACAGTCTATGGGGTTGCACAGAGTTGGACATGACTGAAGCGAATGAGCATGTATGCATATATTATAAATAATAAATTGTTTAATTTCCTTTGGTTTTGAACTTTGTAAAATTGTATTGCACTCTTATACAGGTTATTGTGGAAACATGGTAAATTATGAAAGCATTTTTAGGAGTTGTTATTGTTGAAGATACAAATTATTTAGTAGTGATTGCCTTCCTACATCTTTGCATTCTGCTTCTTTTTGTTGTTCAGTTTAGCTTAATTTTAATCCTTTAAGAAAAACTGAATAGTTTTTTTACTAAGTATATTAGAAGAAGCAATGATCCGAATGTAATGGGATGGATTTTTTTTTTAGCATAAGACAGTAAATGCATGCTAAGTCACCTCAGTTGTGTCTGACTCTGTGCGACCCCATGGACAGCAGCCCACCAGGCTCCTCTGTCCACGGGATTCTCCAGGCAAGAACACTGGAGACAGTAAAAGCTCATCTCACAATATAATCAATTATACAAAGAAGTTCTATAATTAGTCAGAGATACAAAGTTAGACTTTTATTCTTTTCATGCTCCCATTTTATTCCAGGCATAAGTTAGGTCTTCTTTAGCCATTTCAATTCAGTGTAATGAAGCATAAATCTAAAGAATGAAGTATCACTACAGTATATTGAAAGAATTAAAAGTGAATTCTTAGCTGATTATCATACTGGAATTCAGTTCACTCATAAGATACTCCTATATCAAAGTAGTGAAAGAGAGGAAAAACCCAAAGGATCAAATCCTGGCTCTTTTTATTTGTCTGTAGAGTTATTCAGCTTTCCCTCTTTTAGCCATTCCCTCATGTTCTTTAGCCTAAAGAGCCTCTGTTTAGTACAAAATGAAGCTTATGGGTAGCAGCTGAAGCCATTGAAGTTCCTTTCTGGGAAGCTGAATATTCAGAACTGTGTAACATTGAACACAGGAACATAAATCTACCTCATGCATTTGTTGTCAAAATACAATATATAACTTCTATTTAGTTAGAACTAACTGCAAAAAGCTACACTACCAATGGGCAAATGCTACACATTACCAAAGTGAAAACTTGTAAATCGGACGTAATGGATGTGAAAAATACGGGATCACAGTGGAGTGCTAACACTCTCTGAATGACAGTTTTAAACAACTTCTCTAGATTGGCCTGTTGCCATAGGGTTAATAACAGTTCCCTAACTATGGATGGGTAATTTTACAGCCTTTTCACATTTTGTCTGCTGCATTTAATGTGATTTCTGTCTTAGAGCTCTGATCTCCTGGCTGTGAATAGGTAATGTGAATACATAAATAGATTTCAACAAAAGTATAAAATAGCATGTGGCAAATTGGAAGATTCATTGAGGAAGGGTTGGGAGGTGTCATGCAGATTGTTAATGATTCTAAAAACAGTTTTCATTCAGCTAATTCACGTCTTGACTTACTTGTTTTCCAAAAGAACTCAATGTGTAATCATTTCTTAAGATTTGCTTTTGTAAAATACTAGTCTTAGAAGAAGAAAGTCAAATAATTTACTTCCATGAGTCTAATTCTGAAATATTTCCAGGCTAACTCAGAGACAAAGAGAAATATTGTTAGTGCTTTTTAAGAAAAAAAAAAATCTGTTTTCTTCTTTTCTCCCCCTTCTTTTTAGCAACAGTAGAGTCAAGTGTATAGCTGTCTGTATTGGGACGTGTCAGCAGTGCCCAGTGGCGTTACCGACTGGATGTGGACACCTAGCTGTGGCATCACCAACTCAGTGGACGTGAGTCTGAGCAAACTCCGGGACGTGGTGAGGGACAGGGAAGCCTGGTGTGCCGCAGTCCACCGGGTCGCAAAGAGTCGGACACGACTCAGCGACTTAACAACAACAAATGTGACTTGAGGACATGAGAAGTACTTTTTGGCCATAAAAAGTTTCTCTTTGTAAGCTGACTGATCTTTGACATTCTATAGTTAGAAGTTCTTTGCTTAAGTTTTTGACATCTAGTGTCCTGGAAATGGAAACATTAAGTAGTCTTTTATTTATTTATTTATTTTGGCCCATTCTTTTTTTTTTTTTTTAATTTACTTATTTAATTGGAGGCTAATTACTTTTAAGTAGTCTTTTATAAAAATGAGCAATTAGCTTATTATGTGAGTTAGCTTTTAGAGCAACATTCACAGCTAATTTATATTAAGTACTTTATATGTTCCAGGTATTCATGTCTTATCTCATTTGGTCCTCACTTTAATATTATGAATGTGTTGATTACAGTATCCTAGTTTTGTATGTAGGGAAAACTGATGCTCAAAGAGGTAAATAGTGTTGTTCAAGGTCAGAGAACTAATAGGGCAAAACTGAGGCTCTAATTCAAGTCTCTGACTCCAGTATTCATGTTCTTAAATGCTACATGGTGAGGTTAGGGAACTAGGGAAAGATGAAACTAAAAACTAGGCACCTGATGGAAGCACTGAAGTGGGTGATGGCCAGGAAGGGACGAATGAGTTTGCTGGAAGGAGATCCTGGCCTCTGCATTGTTCTTTATTTTTGCTCTCTTTTTTTTTTTGGAAAGAGAAAGTATGGATTGACAGCTCTGCTATTGAAGGTAGTACAGGGTTTTGTAAGCTATAAATTATAACTTAGTAGGTCATGAAATCAATTTAGTAGATTATGAGCAGCATTTGGCATGGGAGCTGGCAGTCTTAGGAGATTGTATTAAAATACGTCGTAATCCATATGACAGGAGTTAATGTTAAGGACCAAAGCTCAGAAAAATAGAATTTCCCAAAATATATACTCATAGAGATGTGATAATATATGTATGATAGTGGATATTGGTGAGGTCTTCTCAACATCCTTCCCAGTCCTCCCCCATCATGTAGCAGGATGCACTTTGGGGAATTTATCACAGCTCCAGGGGCAGGAACTGATTAATTCAAGCAATTCATTGTAACTCTGCCCAGCATTCCGATCATAATTGATTTAGGCTTCCAGGTCTAAGTCAGAAGCTGAGACCAAAAAAAAAACAAAGAAACCCAAAAACCTAGAGGAAGAGTTCTGTGGCCAGCATGTTAATAAAATCAAATAGAAAATAATAGAAAATATTAGAGTGCATTATAGGCATTGTTAGCAAGAACAGGACACTTCAGAATTTATGCTGTAGCCAGTTGTGAGTTGTTATGAGACAGAATATTAGTGGAAATGAGTTATAAATGCAGCCTACTAGCTAGAAAAAGCTTTGTTCTTTTGCTCATTAGTGTCTTATCTGAATTTGTGGCATATGTTTAATAATAATAGCTAATTAATGCCAATAAGGTCTTTCTTTACATTATACCAGGGATGGTCCTAAAAATTTTGGTACATTAATTTTTAAATCTTTACAGCAAGTCTATAATCATAGGGACTCTTCTTAGTCCCATTTTACAGATGAAGAGATGGAGGACAAGAGAGATAAGTAACATGTCCAGGATACATAGCAAGCATGAGGAGAAGCTGGGTTCACTTGGTGTTTGACTCTGCAATCTATATTTATAATCACAATGCTATACTGACCATCACTCGACTGAGGTGCCAATATTGTATGAATTAATTTTATGTTAACAAGATTTACATTTAATTGTGCAACAAAGTAAAAAATAAACTGACTCACAGTTGGCAAAGCATTGAGACTGAGTTTCAAGTTTTATTGAAAGAACATTATGGAATATGACTTTTTAGAGTTTGGGATAAATAATAACACTTTAGTTGAAATGACACAATTACCTTTAGATAAGTAGTCTTCATTATTAGAATGAAGACAATGAAGAAAAAAATACAGAGGCATGCTCATGCTTCAGCTGTGGGGGGTGTAGGTGTGTTAGTGGCTCGGTCGTGCCCAACTCTTCGGGACCCCATGGACTGTAGCCCACCAGGCTCCTCAGTCCATGGGATTCTCCAGGCAAGAATATTGGCGTGGGTAGTCTTTCCCTTCTGCAGGAGCTCTTCCTGACTCAGGAACCAAACACAGCCTTGCATTATAGGCTGATCCGTTTGAGACATCAGGGGAGCCCTCAGCTGTTGGGGATGGAAACAGAAATGGTCAACGTTGAGAAAATGTTGACTGTTGTCAAGGTTTGGTCAGGGAGGAACAGTTAGCATGAGTGATATAGGATAAAGGATTTATTATAGGCTTTAGATCCTACAATCTTGATCTTGTGACTTCCCTGGTGGCTCAGATGGTAAAGCGGTGAAGCATCTGACTACAATGTAGGACACCTGGGTTCAACCCCTGGGTTAGGAAGATCCCCTGGGCAAGGAAATGGTAACCCACTCCAGTACTCTTGCTTGGAAAATACCGTGGACGGAGGAGCCTGGTAGGTTACAGTCCATGGGGTCTCAGAGTCGGACACAACTGAGAGACTTCACTTTCACTTTCTTTCACTTAGCTCTTATAATTATGAGACCTGATGGATATGTCTAACCAAGGATTCTTGAGTCTGGTGTTAGATCTGATGTTGCTGTGGGCCAGTCAGGCTGGCTGTTGGGGAGGAGAATAGGACATGAAATAGGAGCAAGGACATGCTAGAATCTAGTCTTTCATCATCTCCACCTCAACGAGATGGTGTGGGTGACCTGCAATAGAAGCTGGCATCGTTTGTCATAGAACTACACATGGACCTTCCCAGCTTGTGGAGAAGCGTAAGGAGGGAATCCCCTAGAAGCCGGGAAGCTGCAGGAGATGCCGTGGGTCTGGCTGTTACCTCCTACCAGTAAGATGAGCTTGCAACAGATCAGCAGTGAGGTGCCTGAGCCGCTGTATTGCCTGACACTCTTACAATGACCTTCAAGATGAGAAGGAAGGAAGAGAAAAAAGGAAGAAAGGGGAGAGAAGGGGAGGAAAGTGCTGTTTCCTCACTTTCATTTTCAAATATTAATATTATGCAAATTTCTATTGTGGTCAGTCTCAGTTGGAGCCATACAAGAAGATTCTAGGAAATGCTGATTTAGATTGGCTAAGCTGATACAGTCCAATGCCACCGCAGTTCTGGTCAGGAAACTTTGATTTCCTGTAAGCTACAGCCCCAAGAGACAACTTAAGGGCAAGACTTGAAAATGAATGTTATTTCAAATGTGATTTTATAAAAGTATAAAATTAAATGAAAATGCAAACCTATTAGTGACAGGTCATTATACATGTTGTTGTTCAGTCACCCATTCCTGTCTGACCACCTGCAACCCCAGGGACGGCAGGACACCAGGCTTTTCTGTCCCTCACCATCTCCCAAAGTTTGCCCAAGTTCAAGTCCATTGCATCAGTGATGCCATCCAGCCATCTCATCCTCTGACCCCCTCTTCTCTTCCCACCCTCAATCTTTCCCAGCATCAGGGACTTTTCCAATGAGTTAGCTGTTCACATCAGGTGACCAAAAGCCTGGAGCCTCAGTTTCAGCATCTGACCTTTCAGTGAGTATTCAGGATTTATTTCCTTTAAGACTGACTGCTTGGATCTCCTTGCAGCCTGAGGGACTCTCAGTAGTCTTCTCTAGCACCACAGTTTGAAGGCATCAGTTCTTTGGCGCTTGGCCTTCTCTACAGTCCAGCTCCCACAGCTGTGTGTGCCCACTGGGAAGACCATAGCCTTGACTATATGGACCTTTGTCAGTAGAGTAATGTCTTTGCTTTTCAACACGAAGTCTGGTTTGTCATAGCTTTCCTGCCAACCAGCAATCATCTTTTGATTTCATGGCTGCAATCACCACCTGCAGTGATTTTAGAGCCCAGGAAGAATAAATCTGTCACTGCTTCTACCTTTTTACCTTCTATTTGCTATGAAGTAATGGGACTGGATGCCATGATCTTGTGATTAGTCAGGCAGTCGTGTCTGACTCTTTCCAACCCCATGGACTGTAGCCCACCAGGCTCCTCTGTCCATGGAATTCTCCAGGCAGGAATACTGAAGTGGGTTGCCATTCCCTTCTCCAGGGGATGTTCCCAACCCAGGGATCAAACCCATGTCTCCTGCCTTGTAGGCAAATTCTTTACCGTTTGAGCCACAGGAAAGCCATGATCTTAGTTTTTTTAATATTTAGTTTTAAGACATATTTTTCTCTCTCCTCCTTCACCCTTATCAAGAGGCTCTTTAGTTCCTCTTCACTTTCTGCCATTAGAGTGGTATTATCCACATATCTGAGGTTGTTGATGTTTCTCCCGCCTATCTTGATTCCAGCTTGTAACTCATCCAGCCCGGCATTTCTCATAATGTGTTCAGCATATAGGTTAAACAAACAGGATGACAACAGACAGCCCTGTCGTACTTTATCAATCCTGAACCAATCAGTTGTTCCACACAGGCTTCTAATTGTTTCTTCTTGATCTGCATACAGGTTTCTCAGAAGACAGGTAAGATGGTCTGGTAGTTCCATCTCTTTAAGAGTTTTCCACAGTTTATTGTGATCCACTGTGGATCAATGAAGTCAATGAAGCAGTAGTCAATGAAGCAGAGATAGATGTTTTTCTGGAATTCCCTAACTTTCTCTGTGATCCAGTGACTGTTGCAATTTAATCTCTGGTTCCTCTGCCTTTTCTAAACCCAGCTTGGATGCCTGGAAGTTCTTGATGGGTGTAATGCTGAAGCCTAGCATGCAAGATTTTAAGCATGACCTTGCGACTGTGGGGGATGAGTGCAATTGTCTGATAGTTTGAAGTTGTTTAGTACTAGCCTTTTGGGAACTGGAATGAAGGTTGACCTTATCCAGTCCTGTGTCCACTGCTGGGTCTTCCATATTTGCTGACATATTGAGTGCAACATGTATCTTTAAGATACATAGCTTGTACATATAAGCTTTCTCTCTTATTTTTGTGTATCTATTATTTTTGATTTGTGGTTACCTTGGGGTTGTATATGTTGACCTATAATTACATCTGCTTGTTTTAAACAGGTAATCATTTAAGTTCAAACATAATCTAAAAGATCTAAATAATACCCTCCCCCCCCACATTTTGTGTTTTTGTTGTCTATTCTGCATCTTTATGTTTATCCTTTTTGTGATTATTGTAGTTATAGTGGCTTTTACAATTTTTCTGTCTTTTAAAAATCTTCATACTAGCTTATTTAAGTGGTTGATCCTCAGCCTTTATATGTTTACTTTTACTAGTGGGAATTTTCTTTTCCTATAGTTTCTTACTTCTTTATATAATCTTTTCTTTTCTACTTAAGAAGACTCTAACATTTCTTTTTGGGTAGGTGTAGTATTGATGAACTCTTAGTTTTTGCTTGTATGAGAACTTCCTTACCTCTCCTCAATTCTAAATGATGATCTCACTGTGTAAAGTATCCTAGGTTGCAGGTCTTCCCTTTCAGGGCTTTAAATGTCATGCCGCTCCCTTTTGACCTGCAAATTTTATGCAGAAAAATCACCTGATAGTCTTATGGGGTGTTCCTTTTTATATGACTCTTGGTTTTCTCTTGTTGCCTTTAGATTCTCTTTAACTTTTGCCATCTTAATTATGATATCTCTTGGTGTGGTTGTTGTTTGGGACCCTCTGTTCTTCCTGACTTGGAGATCTGTTTCCATCCTCAGGTATGTAAAGTTTCAAGCCATAATTTCATAAAATACATTTTTGACCCCTTTCTTTTCTCCTGGGACCCAGATAATGCGAATGTTGGTATGCTTGACATTGTCCTAGAGATTCCTTAAACCATTCTCATTTTAAAAATGGTTTGTTATTATTTTACTGTTCTAATTGGGTGATTTCCATTAGTCTGTCTTCTCCGTGATCACTTAACGTGTTTTTCTATATCACCTAGTTTTCTGTTAATTCCTTCTGGTGTGTTTTTTATTTCAGTTACGGTGTTCTTCAGTTCTGAGTGCTTCTTTTCTGTGTTTCTAATTCCTTGTTAACTTTGTCCCTGCGCTCATCAGGTCTTTTCCCTAAGTCAGTTAGCATTCTATTACTGATGCTTTGAGCTTTTTGGTGATGTGTTTCTTTTCACTAGTTGTTTTTTCAGAGACGTCTTCTTCCTCTTTCAGTTGAAACAAAGCCCGGTGTTTCCTTATCTGCCTTCCGTCTCTTAGGGAAGCAGGCGGAGCAGCTATTATCCTCGCGGGCCGGGAGGATGTGCAGTCCGTGGGCCCGGCTGCGGCGGGAGGGCTGGGTCAGGTTGAGCGCAGCGCCCCTTCCCGCAGCCTGTGCAGGCGGCCGTCACGCCGGTGGGGCCCGGCGGGAGATGAAGGGGCTCAGGCCGAGCCGGCTGCGGGCTCCTCCTCGCTCGGCCAGCCTTAGGCCCGAGCTGCTGGAGCAGAAGCCGGGTCTGAGGGCCCCCTGCCCGAGTGTGAGCGCTGCGCTCTCCCGGGCATCGCGGGGGCTCTGACGGTAAAGAACCCGCCTGCAGTGCGGGAGGCGCAGAATCGATCCCTGGGTCGGGAAGAGCCGCTGGAGGAGGGCATGGTGACCCACTGCGGTGTTCTTGCCTGGAGCACCCACGGACAGGGGAGCCTGGTGGGCCGCAGTCCACGGGGTCGCGAAGAGTCAGACATGATTTCACACACACACACACACACACACACACACACACACACACACGTGTGTGCACATCCCTCGGTAGCAGAGACCAGGCTTCCGACAGGCCCCCAGCCAGCCGCGCTGATCTGTCCCGGGGCTGGACCCCAGGCCGGGGTCCCCACCGTGTGGCCGTCAGCGCCCACTCCCCAGGGGCGCTCCCTGGGGGTCCCTCTCCTCCCCGGGCCCCTTCCAGGAGCGCAGAGCCCACCCCCATCATCCCTTCCCTTCCTACCCAATGCCCTGGGACTTCTTAGAGCTCGTGTCCTGCGGCAGCCGGCCTGCCAGAGTCCAGTTAGTTTCCAGTGAGAATCCTTCCACGGGGACGTGTGTTTCTGATGTGTATTCAGGGGACAAGGCGAGTCCTGTATCCTGCTCGGCCCCCCTGACTTCGTCTGAGAAATCCTCAGTAGAGACAAACGTGCTTGTGATTGGGCGCCATTAGGAAAAACGTCTCATTAAGATGCTAAAAAGTCTTCTTTCAGTTGATACGGGTGAGGTACTTGGGATTTTGGTGATAAAACAACTTACAACTTAAAACTACGTGGTTTACTAATAACCCACCGTCCTCTCAAATATGCAGAGTTGCAGAATGTTTAGAAGTAATAGTTATTACATGAATAACAGCTGATGGAGATTTTATGCTACAAATTGTTGATAGCACCAGTTTTGCAAGTTAAAAAATTTTAGGCCAAAATTTTAGGCAAGATGATTTTATAAAGGTTTATTGTGTTTAAATTTAATCCACCTGCAACTGAATGAGGTATATCTATGGAGTTAGGAAAATGTACTATTGATTAATATAAAGTGGAAAAACTGTAAAGTAATCAGAAGTTTGTGAAGCAGTAAGTATAACTAGAAAATATTGTGGAGTTATTTAAAAATGTCAGAAACTACCAGTATCAATGTGTTTGTCATACCAGTAAGCTAAAGACAATATTTAGATAAGAGAGTTTGGCATATTTCAAAAATATTTTTGGCAGCGTTAGTCAATCAAATTTGAAATTAGATGACAGTTCAACAAATGAGATATATTTGAGATATTATGAAAAAATTCTTGTTACAGTGAGATTTACAAGTAATGGCCAGAGCTATTTTTTTCTCAGCATTGTAACTTTTAATGACAATTTGAAAAAAGTAGAATTAGATACAGTATTACATTTCACTTTTCTATCCCAAATTTTTAATTGTTACTTCCAAAGGAGATATCTGAAAGATTAAGAGAAACATTGAAATAAAAGATGTACTTGATTTTCAAAGTCCTGAACAAATAATTGAGTTAAACTTAGTGTCTAAAGGCATAAATGACATATTACAGCATAATTCTTCATTTACACTGGAAGATGATCACAGAATTTAATTTTACTATTAATTTCAATTAACTTGAAGAATTTTCTTGTTATCTAGAATGTGCTTTACTTAATGCTATTCACAATGACTTGTTTGTATAAATTAGGGTTTTCAACCACGTTTTTCATTAAAAAGAAAAGAAATAGTGGGTCAGATCAGCGTGTATTCCACATGTGTCCCCTACTGGATTGATCTGGTAAAAAGGAAAGCATGTACAAAGCATTTAGTAAAATCACCCCAGCATGTTTGTATTGGACATTATTTGCTGTGTTGTATTTAAATATTGAGACCATTCTATTACATGTTAACATCGGTACAGCCTTACTTTATCACAGATGGTTGGATATATGTTTGGCTTTGTTTTTGAACTTGTGCGTATGTGTGTATAGTTTTATCCGTGTACGTATTTTTAAATGTAAATTGTGTTTCTTTTTACCAGAGGGTGACAAATAAATCATCGAAAAACAATATAATGAGGGAAGAGACCAGAGGCATAAAAACGCATGGCATGGTGGGCTTGTTGTGGCAGAGTTAAGACTCGTGCCGAGATGGGCGCAGTGGCAGAACAGTGAAGAAAGGAAGGGAAGGGGCCCTGACTCAGGCTCGGAGCTGTCCCAGGAGAATGTGCTGGAACGCGAGACTTCGGGCGCCGCAGTGCGCTTGCCTCCTGGTGCGGAGACAGCTGGCTCCTTGTGTTTAACAGACGTGGCCATTTCTGTAGGAAATGGAAGAGACTCACCATTCTGCGTACTCTACTTTTTAAGAAGGGACTGGTAAAATGGTCGGGGAAAGAAGCATATATTACTTTTAATATCCTCTGTTCCACAGGATGTGAGGTCAAGAAGATCCAGAAAATCAGCATAACACGTTTCTTTGCAGCCACGCTTGCTCACTGTGCCGAGTCTCTTTCCCTAAGGTGAACGAGAAGGGTGTTGGCTCAGGGGTTGGGATTAAGGACAACTTCTTGATGCATCTCCAGCCGGGTGATCTCTGGCTCCCTCAGTGATGGGTCGGTAAGGTCACGGCTGAAATAACGCAAGGAGAGATGCAGTGCGCAGGGCCTCAGGTACGGGGCCCAGATAACACGGGCGAGGGGTTCGTGAGCCTCGAGCAACCACGCAGACCTGTAGTGCAGGGTGTAGGGAACGGGGCGGCTGTGCTCCGGGAGGTCCTCCCGGCCGAGATCCTTCCAGCGCGGTGCTCCCTCCACTGGCGGCGCTGTCCTCCTCCCGAGGCTGACGTCAGCATCACGCCCGCCTTGCAGTCCGCAGACGGAGAGGGGTAAGAAGGAAATGGACCTTAATTATGGAATCTGGGGTTGTACAGCTCAGTTCCACTCGCTGCCTGGTGGTCAGAGCTCACTCAGGTGGAAGTGTAGCCTCTAGCTTGAGTGCCATGCACCTTGCTAAGCTTTGAGAGACTTTATTAAAACTTAGGGAGGATGGGAGGCAGGAGAGGGTGGCATGTATGCATAGTAACATGGAAACATGCATTACCATGTGTGAAATGGACAGCCAACGGGAATTTGCTGCATGACTCAGGGAACTCAAACCCAGGGCCCTGTATCAACCCTGAGGGTGGGATGGGGAGGGAGGTGGGACGGGGAGAGGTGGGGTGGGGTGGGAGGCGGGGCGGGGAGGGAGGTGGGTGGGGGGTTCGCAGGGAGGGGACAGGTGTGTACCTGCGGCTGATGCATCTTGAGTTTGGCAGAAACCAACACAGTTCTGTAAAGCAATTATCCTTCAATTAAAAAATAAATAAAATTTAAGAAACCACACAGACACACACACACACACACACACACACACACACCCCAAGGAGAGTGAAGGAAAGTTCAGGAATGCTCAGTGAGTGCCGTGAGTAGAAAATGAATACACACCAATCATGATCGTTGTCAGTTTCTTTACCTATGAAGTGGGAATAAAGTCTTATTTCAGAGTATTAGTCTGAGAAGCATTTTACATGTATATTAGAAAAGTGCTTTGTAACTGTAAAATACTGTTATTGTTTTTACATTTCTGCTAATTATTGATACTAGTATCCATAAGACATGTACACATCTTAACCCATGTGCTTATTTGTTCTTTTATATGGTAGTCTGTCTTGCTTCTTAATTATAGATTTCTTGATGGCAGAGTCTCAATTTAAGTTGCCATGTATGAGACCTAACTCAGTGTTCTATAGAAATAATAAAACTTTATGGATAAAAATTACTTATCAAAATAATAATGTTTATAAAGCTTACAGGGCTTTGAGTACTCCAGTTTCTATGTAACTTGAGAACTGAATGAATAAATTAATGTTGAGTACAAGGGGAGAATCGACTCACTAAATCTGATTTGCCTATACCTATATGCCTTTGCCTGCTAGATTTATTGAACATTAAGAAGGCTTCAGAAAATGTGCAAATTAATTTCCTTTTTATTTTATTTCTTTGGGGATGAAGGAAAATAAAATATTTAGCTGTGACATTTCAAAGCATCCTCTTTTGGCGTAAGAAATGCACTAAATGCATCTTAATAAAAATTTTTATTAGCCATTTGAGCATACTATTATTTTAGAGGTGCTTCATAGAATCTTTTGCATTTTTCCATTTTTAGCTTGGTCTTTTTACTGATTCCAAAGAATTATTTACATATTGTTTCTCCCCCTAATCTTTATTGAGGTATATTTGATAAATAAAAATTATATATATGGATGTACAAAGTGATGTTTTAATATATGTGTAGATTGTGAAAAGTGAAAGTGAAAGTTGCTCAGTCGTGTCTGACTCTTTGAGACCCCATGGACAATACAGTCCATGGAATTTTCCAGGCCAGAATACTGGAGTGGGTAGCCTTTCCCTTCTCCAGGGGATCTTCCCAATCCAGGGATCAAAGCCAGGTCTCCCGCACTGCAGGCAGATTCTTTACCAGTTGAGCCACAAGGGAAGCCCAAAAATACTGGAGTGGGTACCCTATCCCTTCTCATGAATGTTCCCAACTGGAGAATCGAACCGAGGTCTCCTGCATTGCAGGCGGATCTTTACCAACTGAGCTATCAGGGAAGTCCCGACTGTGAAATGATTACCACAACTGAGCTAATTAACATATCCATTGCCTCACATAGATACCATTATTATGACATTCTGAGAACACCAAAGGTCTATCCTCTTAGCAAATGTCAAGTATGTAATGCAGTGTCATTAACCACAGTCACCATGCTGCACATTAGACTACCAGAATTATTTACCTGTATCGCTGAAATTTTGTACCTGGTGACCAGCATCTTCCCGTTTCCTCCAGCACTTGTGACCCAGAAGCCACCAGCATCATTCATTTTGGTGTATGGCAGTGCTGTTTTGGATGTTGATTTTGTGTATAACTTTGCTGAATTTGTTCACAGTTCTAACAGTTTTTGCTGGTGTCTTTGTGGTTTTATAAAATATAGGTAAAACAGCCAAGTGTACTCTGGCAATAACCTAACAACAGTTCAACCAGCCATGCTGGTCGCTTCAGCCTCTGGCTGGGGCATGGCAGTAGCAGACCTCTTGGGCAGCCTTCCTCACAGCTGTGAAGGTGGACATTTACTGTGCTGTCTCTTTCTTCATGGCGGAAATCGTGGGCTGGGAGGCCGCTCTTAGCCCTGACGGGTACCATCTTGGTGAAGGCTCCTGTGGATAAAGTGAAACTTTCTCTTATCCTCTTTGATGCATCCGTTCTCAGATTTTTTGCTTCAGTGGGGTGCAAGGACCTTTCCACTGGACTTCCAAGCTCTCACAAAGGTACTCTCATCTTTAAGAGTTTGTCAAAATCTGTGTTTCCCTAGGTACGGAAAGAGGGCTAAAAAGTTCTATTCTACTATATTGTTGATGTCACTGTATTTCCCAAATAAAAGCCTATCCCTGCCCACTAACCAAACTGCAGATTAAGTGCGTGGTGAGAGAAAAATTTCCCTGATACTCATCACCCACTGAGTACTTCCGAGGGCTCCCCTGTGGCTCAGAGGTAAAGAACCCACCTTCCAAAGCAGGAGATGTGGATTCAATTCCTGGGTCTGGACAATCCCCTGGAGAAGGGAATGGCGACCCACTCCAGCATTCTTCCCTGGGGAAATCCCGTGGACGGAAGAGCCTGGTGGGCTCCAGTCCATGAGGTCATGATAGTATCAGACACGACTTAGCAACTAAACAGCAACAGCTTCCTGTATGCAGGGCACTGTGCATTGGTGATTCACCAGCGCAATAATCCTTTGAGATGGGCAAGATTACTACCCTCATTCATCCAAGGGGAAAGTTTAAGGCCAGGGAGGAAATGTTGAGTGTGACTTAAAGGCTTTAGGCATTGACTCATCTGTAAACTCAGTACTGATATCCATGTTCTTAAGTACAGTGATAGATGATGACGAATAAGATGTGCAGAGGTGATTTTGCCCGTAACTAGATCATTGAATTCCATTCAAGGTCAGTAGCCAAATAATAGTTCATTTCATGCTCACGGTGAACCCTCTCGGATAAATCCACATTGTAACAGTCATTGTGAAAGATGAGGTAGGACTGTTCAGTTGCATTCATGAGACTGTTGGATATTTTTTTCTGTAACAAATTTTGAGTAACCTTAACTTCTGGGTTTCATGTGAAAATATAATAATGAGATGAATTTTTGGGTCCTTTCTGTCCTTCAAGGGGAGCATAGAGAGAAGCAAATTTATGCCATCTTCTGGTATAAGATCTCATATAAATTAGGCATAATAAAATTTCTGTTGAGAGAAACTTTCTGCTAAATAGCTTTAATAATTGCTTTTCCAATCTGTTCAATGATTTTAAGCTTTATAGTTTATAGAAAGGAGTGATTTTTTAATGGCTGGTTGTGATTATCAAATTTGAAAAACATTACTATAATCAATGGGCAACATTATGATATATATGCAAGTGAAAGGCTTTTGTCTCATTTGCAATTTGCAGCAGAAATTGATGGAGAAAATGTTGCAGCTCTTTTATGAAATGGACATAAATAGCATTATAAATGATATATAGAGAGGGCTGAATCATTGCAGTAATGAGGCTCTGACTCCAGAAATCTGTTATTCAAATTATACAGTGTGTGCCTTCAGGAAAAAAACTGGGAAATGGTAATAAATCAGTATTCCCAACTTTAGGTTGGCTTGTGAACTAGATTAGGCCTGGGTGGGGATGTCTGATGTTACAAGTTTTCACTGACTTTGCCCTGTTTAGGAGTGTGGTAGGCTTACTAATGGCGGAGGGGCAGTGATGAGTTTGGTCACTGGTATTGACACTCTCTCTCCCGTTTATTTCTTTGGTGAAATGTGCCTCCTGTTGCGGCTGCCACCTCTACTGTCGGGAGGCAGAGACGCCGTACTAGATGAGAGTGCATAAGATCGCCACATAGCTAGTAGAAATGTGAAAACAGCAAAAGTTAAGGGTGGTTAGACTCACAAAGGTGCTATGAAATCTTCATGTTCACAATTTGTGCTTTCTCTTCCTCTCCTGACCATTTTCTTTAGTTTAATTAATTTTCTATCATGCCTTTGCTCTTGATACTTTTTAAAAAAGATGCTATCATCAAGAAGCTTTGTTAAATGGTAAAGTCTTACCTTAAAATAATATGGGTGTGTGTGTTGGGGGTGTGGGTGTGTGTAGGGGTGTGTGTGTGTGTGTATATTTTTAAACTATTTTGAGAATAACAGTTGGAAATGGCAAGGGCAAATAAGGACACCTAACCCATTTCTAGGTCTGGTGGCATGTGACATGAGGGGGAAAAAGCCTTACTTTACCTCCAGGACTCAAAAAGGAACAGTGTCGGACTTCCCTGGTGGGCCAGTGGCTGAGATTCTATGCTTCCGATGCGGAGAACCCATGTGAGTTTGACCCCTGGTCAGGAAAGGAGATCCTGCATGCTGCAACTAAAGATTCCCCTGCCTCCCGGAGAGCAAAGACCCCGCTGTGGCCCAGCTGAGACCCAGCACAGTCAAGTGAATGAATATATATATATATTTTTTTTTGAATATATTTTTTAAAAGGAAAGAAACACTGTCAATATGGAATAGTCAGTATTTCCTTAGGCAGAAAAGGCGGAAAAAATACTTAGAAAAATGTTGAAGACATTGGACTTTAGAAAGAAATTACACAGATTTTCTTGCTCATCTGCAGAGTGGAGAGCTTGGGCTTCTGTGCTCACTCACTCACCATGGGTGTTTGTACCTTTTCAGTCTTTTACAGTTTGATAGATGAAACTGACTAGCTTACTGCCTGATGTTTTATTAATTTTATTGGTGAGAATATTTGCTTTGTACATGACTATAGATGTACATATTTAATATGTGAGTCAAATAATTATCTTTGCCATACTAGTTTAAACAAAGTAAAATGTTGAACTGGTGCAGCCTTCTCCCCCATTGTGCTTTTAAAGTTAAGGTATTCATTGCTTTCTTTTCATACTTTTATTAAATTATCAGCTCCTTAAAAAGATTTTATGACTTATGAAGTTATATGAACTACTTTATTGAAGTCCTTAATAGTATGTTATTCAGCCCAAAGACCCAACATTTTTGTTAAATGAAAAAGTAAGTGAAGATCTGAGGTTAAACCTGGACAAAAGTCATTGGAGATAAACAGATATTTAGTGACATGTGCTGGATATTTTGCTTTGCTGACATGCCTTCCTTTAAAGGTTTGTTGCATTAATTTCTGCTTTACTGTATCAAGAAACATGTTTCATGGATTTATAGCATTTTTCACTGAAGTGAGATCAAGTTTTGTTTTATTGAGGACACTTTTGTTCTTTAGGACAATAATTTTCATTTTTGACAAAGCACTTTATTTAATCTTGAAAGCTTGTACCATGAAGGACCCAGGCCCCTTTCCCTGCCACACCCAACTGCTGCATTTTTCAGGTTAGTGATTTGTGAATGGGCTCTGAGAGTGAATCAGTGTTTTTACCAGGCTGAATTTCATGAAGCAGACTGGGAAAAATAAACATCAGAGACTGCTTTATTTGGCAGCTTGTGGGAAGGTTCATAATTCTCATCAGTGATGTTCACACTAAAATGGTTTATGTAGCTAATGAAATAGAATTTTGTTTTCTACCCATCTGATTCCCTTTAAAATTACCTTTTACCTGATATTTCATTGAACCATCCTGAGATTTCTCTTGTTAGTTTTTCTTTCGTTTTTTTTCCCTTTAAACTCTCTTTTCTGATGTTATCGCTTGATGTAACATTTAAATTTCACTTACTATGTGTTATTTGAGGTTAAGTAAAATAGGCAAATATAAAAGGAGGAAGAAAAAAATACACATCTTTCTCAAGGCCATAATAAATCATTCTTTACAGATGCTTCAGCTAGGTGCTGTGGCGTAACTTCGATAGTTCTTGGCCTCAGAAAAATATATATATATATAAATATATATATATATATAAATATATAGATATATATTTATAAATAAAACATATTCAGATATTCCAGTACCCTCATCATCAATTTTTGTCATTAATTCATTTAACAAAAAGATGACTGACATAACTATGTGTCAGATAATACATAGATGCAAATATGTAGCTATTGGCCTGCACAGAGCATTTCGCATCTATTTGGGAAGGAAAGAGTATACTGTAAATGCTCTGAGGGAAGTGAACTTGGAATCTATGGGAACGTTTGAGAAAATCGTCCAGTGTCTACCGGATGAGTGTCTTGGGAAGAGCACCCTAAAAGAGAACCTGGGATCTGACTCTTGAAGTTACAGGAGGACTTAATGAGGAGAATGGGATGGGGCTGGAGACAGTGGGTGTCAGAAGTGGGGAAAATGACAGGAGAAAAGAATGAGCTGAGGGAAGGAAAGCAGGTTGCTTTCACAAAAGGAATTTGGCAAGATTAGATCACAGTCTTGAAGGGTGAACATGAGGAAAGATGATCTGTAAGAGATACGGGAGAACTAAGTCATGATCTTGAATGTCACACTGAGGGGCGGGCCACTGCAGGTCAAAAAATAGGGGAGTGATATGAACTCTTTGCGTTTTATTAAGATGGCTTTGTAATGGAATAATATATAAAGACTAAGATAAATACATTTAATTATTTGAACATAAAAGACTGCAGGTCTCGAATAACAAAGACTGAAGTGAAGAGACAAGCTAAATCGGGACAACTATGTACAATCAGTGTGAGGAAGGTTAATCGTTTTAGTATTTAAATAGCACTTTCAAATTGAGGACCATAGCGTTAAGAAAATCCTCGAAGATAACGGCGTGACACTAACAGACAGTTAGGAAATAAAATGGGCGAGCGAACTTACCAGTGTGCAAATTAAAACAAGAGGGAGGTCTCAGTTTTTGCTTGTCAAATGAAGAAATTTTTGAAAAAAGAATGATAGACTACCCAGTGCTAACAAAAATATGGTATGGAAGGAGTTTTCATGCACTGATGGTGGGAGCATAAATTAATATAATCTTCGTAGATACAACTGTATTTTGAGTTTGCAGATTGCCCACAATCAGTGACCCAGGAATCTCTCATCTTGGAATTTTACCTGAGGAAGAAACCTGAAGTACAGAATGAAATGGTCTTTCCTGATGCTTAAATGAGATAATTCATTTTAGACACTGGTACCCATGAGCACAAAATGAATATTATTGCGATTGTTATTGGCACGAATATAGGCCATAAAATATGTTCAAAATTCACTTCCAGTAGCATTCATTTAGAATATTGTGGTACAAATAATAACAAAATTTAAATTTGTTTCACCACATTATATTATTTTAAAAGAGGTCTCGGGAGATAATTTGACAATCATGACAAAAAATATCTGTCTTAAGACATTTTGCGTCTAGAAGGATCCTTTTACATGATCATAAGTAATATTACACTTAATCATTAGTGAAGAGTGATACAGTTTGAAGAGAAATTTGAAATAAAAAAAATTCAGTCTAACATTTAGTCAGAGAAAGGAGAATGGTACAGTAGACTCTCAAACAAATATGTGCTCTTATCTGAAATTATCTTAAAATGGGAGAATTAAGGTAAAACTTGAGGCAATTTTTCTTATGGCCAGGAGGTTGTAACCTAGCTGGAAGGAGGAGAGTAGAAAGCAAAATTATAAGTGAATGATGGAAAATGACTTAAATTATACTTCTGGAAACTGCATGTGGTCCAAGATTTGGGACAAGTCATTTTTTCTTTTTTTCTTTTTTTTCTATTTGAAAAGAACTTTCTCAGGCTTGAAACTGCATAATGAATCAGACTCACTCAAATCAGGCAGCAAATAGCTATTGACATTTGGTAAAATGTACACAGTTGCAAGTTTCAGTGTTCAGGACTAATTTTTCTTTTGAAATGCATTTGTCCTAAAGAACTGTGATGTGCACAGCATGTTATAGCAGATAAAGTGGAAGAGAAATTGAACTGTTAGATTGGCTCCCACCTCCGCACTTACCAAGAGGCACACACCTGCCTCGCGTAATTGCTGCCCCGTGGAGTTATTTTGAACTTGAAATGCACCCGGGGTGGAGTGGGTCGGGGGACTGCTGCTTTTCTGAGTCCCCCCCAGCCCCTCCTCTTCCCATGTCCTCCTTCCCTCTTTCCTTCGCTTCCCTCTTTCTTTCCTCCAACATTTCACGCTAGGTTCCTGGCTCACCTGGTCTAACTCCGAGTCAGATTCGCTTAGGGAGGGTTTGAGAGCCTAGGACAGTGACGGGCGCCCCCAAAGATGGGTGACATATATCTTGATGCTCTGCATCATTATTTTTGTGAAGTGACCGTAGGCTTTAGAGTGAGATGGTTCTAGCTGATTCCCAGTTCTACTGCTTATTAGCTGTGTAGTGTTCGCAAGTCACTGGCTTTCACTCAGCTTCAGTTTTCTTAATTACACGTTGGATTCCACAAGACCCAGTTTGCAAGGCTGTGGGCAAGATTTTGACACATAATAAATGTTTAATATTTGGTGCCAAATATTTCGATATCCCCAAACGCAAACGCCTTGGATTTCATTAAAGAAGAGTTGATGCATAGATTAAAAAATAATTATCCACCTTTCTTGTCACCATAGTCGATGGCTCTGATTAACAGTCACGGAAACCTACTCCTAAGGTGTAAACATAATTTTGAAATTCCTACCTCTAAGTGTATACCATCCTTTTATCTCCCATTTAGGAAAGCATATCATAAAAAATTATAGTTTCAGTGTTCCAGGAATAACCTTGGATGTGATCCAACTTATTTTTAAAAGGGTCCATAAACTTTTTCTTAAAATTGTACATTGTTATTAAAGTGGTAAAGAACCTGCCTGCCAGTGCAGCAGACTTAAGAGACATGCCTGGGTCAGGACATCCCTGGAGGAGGGCGTGGCGACTCACTCCAGTGCTCTTGCCTGGAGAATCCCATGGACGGAGGAGCCTGGCAGGGTAAGGCCCATAGGGTTGCAGAGTCAGACACGGCTGGAGAGACTCAGCACATTACAATGGCTTAAGAATGCACAACTGACCATTGGTGAATCATTAGGAAAGAAACAGCGGCTGAGAAGTGCTCGGTTTGAAGATGTATTCAGCTCCCTGCTGGTAGCCTTATCCCACAAAACATCATCCTGACTATCTCTGATTGAAGAGGAGAAGAGCAAAAATTTTGAGATGTAGAGTTTTTTTTTTTAAAAGAAATAGCTAAAGGCAGAGATGGAGCTTTTATAGTTTAAAGGAAATAGATAGGAAGATAACAGAAACAGCAAGATTAAAGACCTGGAAGTTACTTTTAAGATGCCAGTAGTTTCAGCTGTATATCACCAGGTTATTTACAGCAGAAAAAAAGGGGAGAGTGAGATAAGAAGGCAGCAGAAGACTTTCTTATGGTAAGTATTTTTAAATTTTAAAAGTTGGTAGGAATAGAAATTCCCAAAACTTCCTTATAATTTTGTTTACTTTTGCCACCAGATTTGAAAAGAAAATGAGAAAGCAAAGTCACATTACTGTTGGTAGAAATTAGGCTCATCCTTGTCCTTACAGGTGAGAACAGACAGCAGCAGGTTTTTATGCTGTACTTGCTGCCCCTTCAGGGAACTAAAGGGTTGCAGTCAGTGCATCTCCCTACATCCCCTTTGTCTTATTTTCTCGTCGGCTCTTTGAAGGGAGAGATGAGTTGATATAAGGTAGCTTGCTGTAATATTTGATATTTCACTGAATATGAATGACAAGAAGGGCTTCTTGCAGCTACAAAACCAAACCATCTAATCATAAATAAGAATCCACAATTCCCACAAAGATGCAGAGAGTCAGTGTGGTTGAAAAAAGGAGCAGTGAACTGGCTCCGTCAACAGCAACTCAATTGGGGCGAGTCACTTCGATTCAACAATTAGACATTCTTTGTCTAGAGAACAGGGTGTTCATGAAGGTGGAAGAGACGAAGCATATGAAAACACTTTTCAAATCAGCAAACTGTATAATTGTCATTCGATTAGGTGAAATAGAACTATGCAGTAATTATGAATCCCCAAAATTAAATAAACAAGGAGAGCAACAACAGCCTTTTTACCTGTCATCTAATTTTAACTTGAAATGAGAAATAGATGCTTCTTCCTTAATAAGCAGTGTATCATTACCATCAGGCTTATTAGTCGCTTGTGTCACTAGGAGATTACTGCAAGTATTTAATATGGAAAAATTGAAAATAATTCTTCCAGTGAGACATTTTTTTCATTTGAGTATTCACTTATGATGCCAATAAAGTTTTAGAAGTTGTTTGTTACTTACAATAGAAATACTGTACTTTCATATGAAAAGTTACTGACTCATCATCTGTAAAGGTGGGCTTCCCCAGTGGCTGAGTGGTAAAGAATCCACCTGCAATGCAGGAGATGCCGGAGACATGGGTTCGATCCCTGGGTCAGGAAAACCTCCTGGAGGAGGGCATGGCAACCCGCTCCAGCCTCTTCCCTGGAGAGTCCCATGGCCAGAGGGGCCAGAGGGGCCGGGGGGGCTACAGTTCACGCTGTCACAGTCAGACACTGCTGACGGGACTGATGCTGGGGTGGCTTTCCCCACTTCTTCCCCCCCTCCTCCCTTCCTTTCTTCCTCTCTGCCCACCCGTCCTCTCTCCTTCCCTCATCTTCCTCTTTTCTCCTTGTTATTGCTGTTCAGTTGCTAAGCCGCATCCAACTCTTTGCAACCCCATGGACTGCAGCCCACCAGGCTCCTCTGCCCTCCGCTGTCTCCCGGAGTTTGCTCAGACTCCTGTGCAGTGAGCGGGTGGCGCCATCCAACCATCTCGCCCTTCGGGCGTCCTTCTCCTTTGCCCTCAGTCTTTCTTGCAGGGTCTCTTCTAGTGAGTCAGCTCTTCCCATCACGCGGCCGAGGTACGGGAGCTTCTGTTTATCTCAGATCATCTCAAATCTTCTTATGGTTTGCTTCTGTGGAGACTTAACCCAACTCATCCCTCTTAAATATTCTACTGTGTACTTTGCACTCAGGCATAGAATGCTTTAACTGACTCTCAAAAGGAAGGCAATATTAAGATACCAAAGAGTTTTGGGTCAGACACGTTAAGATTTTTAAAACCTGACTGTAAAGGCAAGGGGGACCAGAATGTTTCCAGCAATGAAATGGTAAGATCAGATGTTCTTTGGGGGCTAGATTTGATAAAGGCAAGCCGTCGGGTGGATATTGACTTAGGAGTATGCTCCAGTGATATAGGCAAGAAATGAAATGGTGGTTTTGAGAAACATTATGGAATAGAATTGCTAGATCTTGGTTATTGGTATTAAGTAGGTGTTGAAGGTGAAGGAATAATAGGGTAAATGTTGGTGCCATTTTTCTTCTTAAGGAAAGAGAAAGTTTGGGGAATGGAAGGAGAATCTTTTGTTTTTAACTTGTTATACTTGAGGTCTATGTGTGAGCCTGAAGAAGCAGACACTGTTTTAGAGTGAATGTAGGTAAAGAGAGTTTATGAAGCTGATACATAACTTTCATCTTACTTATTCCAAAGTGCCTTCCAGTTTCTCTCTATAGTGTATGTTATCTGTATCATTTTTACATCAGCAGTTTTTGATATTTTCCCATTTCTAAAAATTATATCATGATGTAGCTATTTGGACTAATTTCCATTTGCATATCAATTTACACCTCTTGGGTCCCAGGAGATTAGATAGAGCATCAACAAATGTGAAGCTTGCATGTGTAAGACATCTAAATAGATGAAATAATTACTATGTGTTTTTGTGCAAGAGAATGGTGTGCATACAGACTACTTGGAAAAATAACTAGAATTGAAGAAGAAAATATGTTTCATAAAATTTGACAACTTTATTTGGTCCTCTGCTCAAATGAGACAAGTACTATTTTTTAAAACATATTTTATTGAATATAGTAGATTTTCAATGTTGTGTTAATTTCTACTGTATGGCAAAGTGATTCAATTATACATATATACACATACCTTTTCAAATTCTTTTCCATTATGGTTCATCACAAGATAACTGAATATAGTTCCCTGAGCTATACCATAGGATGGGCAGGTACTATTTGATATAAATAAACTAACTATGTTATGAAATAATTTTATTTTTCTTCCTTTTAATATGTGTTCCTTTATAGATCTAGCACTGTTTGATGAACAAAACAGAGAAAAGCACCCATCTGCATACAGCTTTACATGCAGGAGGGGGAACAGACAAAAGACAACTAAACAATGAATGGATAAATATTTACTATGATAGGTGCTGATATGTTTGGGAACATTGAAGGAATAAATCAGGGAAGGGGGAATGGGAGAAGGTGGTCAAGGTGGAGTGGGGAGAGAGGAGTCAGTAGACCTAGGATGGGTCTGCTGAGAAAACGCGATCTGAGGAAAGTTGTGGGAATTAGTCACCCAAGAGTCTGCTTGGAGGAAGAGCATTCCAGGCAGAGGGATCAGCAGAGCCAAGGCCCTAAGACGGAAACTGGTCTGGGATAGCGGGGAAACAGCAAGGAGGTCGGTGAGCTGGAACAGGGTGAGCGAGGTGGAACCCGGGTGTCGGGTGATGTGGGGTCTTATCGGTGTTGTAAGAACCCTGTTGCTCAGCTGCTCGGTCACGTCTTACACTTTGCGACCCACGGACTGCAGCTCATCAGGCTTCCCCACCCTTCAATATCTCCTGGAGCTTGCTCAGACTCAAGTCCGTGTGTAGGTGATGCTATCTAACCATCTCATCCTCTGCCACCCCCTTCTCCTTTTGCCTTCAATCTTTCTCAGCAGCAGGATCTTTTCCAGTGAGTCTGCTCTTCACATCAGGTGGTCAAAGTATTGGAGTTTCAGCTTCAGCATCAGTCCTTCCAGTGAATATTCAGGACTGATCTCCTTTAGGATGGACTGGTTGGATCTCCTTGCAGTCCAAGGGACTCTCAAGAGTCTTCTCCAACACCACAGTTCAAAAGCATCAATTCTTCAGCACTCAGCCTCCTTCATGGTCCAGATCTCACATCCGTACATGACTACTGGAAAATCATAACTTTGACTAGATGGATGTTTGTCGACAGGGAAGCTACAGGGCTTTCCTGTAGCTCAGGTGGTGAAGAATCTGCCTGCAACACAGGAGACCCAGGTTCGATCCCTGGGTCAGGGAGATCCCCTGGAGAAGAAAATGGCAACCCACTCCAACATTCTTGCCCAGAGAATCCCATGGACAGAGGAGCCTGGCAGGTTGCAGTCCATGGGGTCGCAAGAGTCAGACACGACTTAGTGACTAAAACCTGCAAACCACTGCCTTTGTCAACAAAGCAATGTCTCTGCTTTTTAATATGCTGTCTAGGTTGGTCATGGTTTTTCTTCCAAGGAGCAAGCGTCTTTTAATTTCATGGCTGCAGTCACCGTCTGCAGTGATTTTGGAGCCCAAGAAAATAAAGCCTGTCACCACTTCCAATTTTCCCCTTTTATTTGCCTTGAGGTGAAGGGAGCAGATCCTAGCTTTTATTGTGAGTGAGATGGGAAGCAGTAAATGGCTAAGACCAGAGCAAAGATATTTTCTGATTTATATTTTTAGAGGATCACACAGGCTTCTTTACTAAGAATAGACAGTAGATGGTGTGGTGTGGAAGAAGTGACCACTTGAGGGTTTTTTATAACTGCCCAGGTGAGAGGTGATGAGAGGCGTGAGTTAGCAACACTGTGATGGAAACGATGAATAGTCACTGGATTCTAAATTTATTTTGAATGTAGAGTCACAGAGATTTGCTGTTGGATTGCATGCGAAATGTGAGAAGCAGCAAAGCCAAAGGTCACTTTTAGGTTCTTGGGTTGGGTGTGGGCTGAAGAATCAAGAGTTCATTTTTTGATGTGCTGTGTCTGAGCTACTTATTAGATAACCAAGAGGTTAAAAATAGAATAACGCTGAACACATGCATATGATAACTTACCCACAGTCAAGCTTTTTCCTCATCATTTATTCATTTTGTTTTGTACCAAATAAATGGCAGTTTATTTATAGCAGGAAGCTCAAGGCAATATCATTATAAGCCTGAATTTGTTGTGAGTAGATCAGTGAGACTTGGTGTGCGGAAAGAGAAATCTCAAAAGGTGGACTGAAGGGCCTCATAGAGAATAACCCATATTAATAGGAAAGGCAGAGAAAACAAACTTGACCCAATAACAAAGTACAGAATTGACCCAGTAGCAGGCCTGGCCCCAGAGTGGCGATTCTGCCCACAGAAGGGCGCCCATCTCTCAGGTTTGTTTCAAGTCCAGCTTCTTCCTTCCTCTGTGGCAGGCTCGGTTTTGGATACTGTGAGCATGAGGGCTGTGCATAAAACGTGGGAGGATTATTTCCTCTGAAATCTCTAAGTTATTAGGATGGCGGAGATTATGACATCGGTTCATTTCTGGCAAGTTGTCGTGGATGAGAACAGGGGCCCGGTTCTCCGCACGCTGGCCGGGAGCACGGGGTCGCCTTGGCTGTCAGCGGGCGGCGGCCGAGCCGTGGAGGGGCCTCCAGCGCCGCGTGCAGGGCTCAGGGCTGTGGAGCCCCCGGAAGCGGTCCCGGGCCCAGGGAAGATGGCGGTGCCCGTCACACGCTGGGCCTTCGGACGGAACGTCTGCGTCTGCCCGCGTTCGTGTCCCAACCCCAGGGAGCTGGGGTCCTTGGGAGATACTTAGGTTTTGGAGGGTGGGGCCCTCATGAGTAGGACTAGTGTTCTTTGAGACACAGAGTAATTCTCTTTCTCTCTCCACCATGAGAGGAAACAACTAGAAAATGGCCGTCTACAAAACCGGAAGCCTGCCTTCAACAAGAGCTCAAGCGTGAGGGCAGCCTGGTCTCAGACTTCCAGCCTCCAGAGCTGTGAGAAATCATCGTTTGTTATATAAGTCTCTCATTTTCTGGCACTTTGCTTTAGAAGTCAGTCCTAACACACCACAGCAGTAGGTCCTCAGCCTTGTGTGAGCTTCCCACCACAGACTCGTAGCCGTGCTCATGGTGTGTGTATGTGTGTGTGTGTATTTGAGTGTGTGTGTATTTGTGTGTATTTGTGTGTGTGTATTTGTGTGTTTTTGTGTGTGTATTTGAGTGTGTATTTGTGTCTATGTGTGTGTGTGCGTGTGTATTTCTGTGTGTATTTCTGTGTGTATTTGTGTGTGTGTATTGTGTATGTGTGGACTATGCAGACTTTTGGCTGCAAAGTAGCAGATGGGTTTGAAAACCAGAGAAATATTAGTTGTTACTCTTGAAGTGATTTGATTATGGCCTCAGCCTGGGATGAACTAGTGGGTTTACATCTCTTTGTGCAAAAAGATGCTTTATTTTTGGTCACCTTGGTTATTTAGCATAGGAAGCTACTGAAATAAAGATCATGAGTCCCATTTTTTTATGTGCTGGTTGGGAAAGAGTTATTAGGAAAGAGATGTTGATGAAGTTCTACTTTGTGTAAGACCCTACCATGGATGTTTTACACAAGTTCTTTCATGATACAAGCTACCATTGACTCAGTGAGGCCTCAACTATTATAGAAGAAATGACTTGATTATAATGATGCTGCTGCTGAGAGGAGCTATTTACAGAGGAATTTCTTGGGCACATGCAGTTTGTTTTGCATATACTGTGCTATTTAATCTTTACGCAATGCTAGTAGGTTGACATCATTACACAAAGATTTACAAAATGAGGGAACTGAGTCAGATAGATTAAGAAGTTTGCACAGTTGACAGTTAAGCTTCAGAATAATTGTTCATATCGAGACCTCTCCGACTTTGAAATCCACATTCTAAACATTTAAGACAGCTATTGTTTCAATTATGCTACACAAACCATCCCAGAATTCAGAATCTTTCAATTATCCATACTTACTTTCTTCATCTCTGTATCTGGGGGCCTGCCGAGTCAGCTCTGTTTCAGGCTGTAGGTCTGCAGGGTTTGACCCCAGCTGTGGGTTGGGTTCAGGTCTGCTCATGTATCTCACTTTTATTGTACTAAGGGTGTACTTTCATCACAACAGCAGAGGTGCCCAGGTGACCACACGTAGTCATCCCTGGTAATCCCCTGGGACGGGGAGGAATTGGTTTCAGGACCCGCTACGGATGCAAATTCTGAGGTGGTTCAAGTCCCTTAGTGAGCCCTCTGTATCTACAGATTCTGCATCTGTTGATTCAACCAATTGCATACTGTAAACATAGTGCTTGGCCCGCAGGTGGTCGCATCGAGGGATGTGGAGCCTGGGGAGGTGGTGGGGCCACTGTTCATCTTCCCTGCTCTGTCACTCCAGAGAGTCATGTGGCCAAGCCCAATGTCCGTGGGAGTGAGGAAGCATCCCCAGAGAGGGAAGAACTGTAAAATGACACAGCTAAAGGAGTAGATTGATAATTTTATAATATGGAAGAAGAAAGGTATTGAGAACAATGGTCTGATTTACACAGTACTGCATCCCACTGCTTTCCTGCAGCAAAGAAAGTGATCACTACTTCAAAGGAGTCATTCTAACTGGATTATCCACTGATAGTGGTTTGAAAGTGCCACTTTTTCTAAATGAAGAGATGCATCATGCAAAATGTTAGATCTTAATACATGCTTGAAAAGGCTAATGATGACACAGAATTTTCTAGTTAACTGGCAAATGCAAAGGCATATTTTCTACTTCTGTTGCTTATATGCATTTCTCTTTGAATAAGATTAAATTAAATTTTAGCATTACCATCAGTGTTCAAGTTGGATCACTTTATGGTTGCTAGACTTACTCCTCACCCGCTCCACATAATCGTCAATTTCATATACATCCGAATATGTCTATAATACTGAACTTTACTTCTTAAGTATTTCCTGTATGATAAGAAAGCAACTGTTTGATTCACCAAAATCAGAGAAACAGTATGATCCAACAAGTTATTTTGCCTTATCCCTCCCAAGTAGTACTTGTATTGATTGAGGCGTGTATTTTTCGTCTCACATGGTTATTATGACTTCACACAGACGTTGCTTTAGTTTATGGAGATCATGCACATTCAGTACTGCTGACACATTGTTTAACCTCCAAGTTCTTTTAAAATCTTTTAGGAGGTAAATTTAATAACTCTGAATTATTGTTTGTTTGAACCATGCTAGGTGGAAGAGCATTCATCAACATTCAGCTGGACTCTGAGGTTATTTTCTTGAATAATCTTCCAGCCGAGTCTCTGAATGTTTGTAGAACTTTCCAAATAAACCTAAAGCATTTTAAAGGAGAGATGTAGCATGGATTTTTGTTCTCTATTTGTATCTTTGGTTTTGTAAGGGGTCCTTTTCAAGAGTGCACCATGGTGGAGTGAGAGGTAGTTACAATAGTAGAGAGTTTCTTGCAGAGAGAAAGCTTAGTTTAGACATTTCACTTCTTTAACATTTCTTTCCAACCTCCTATCAAAAGTGTCCATCAGGGGGCTGTTAAAGCACGTGGGGAATATGCTGTGAAAGACTGTCCACCTTTGATAGCCAAGAGCAAAAATCAGTCAAAGGTGACCTTTTTTCCTATTATGTAGCTCAGCTGAGGAACTTGCTTTTTGAACTTGGGCAACTTAGCTTCTCCAACCCTACAGTCCTCTCAACAGCCTGTATATGACAGCTCAGCAGGTGACTTAATTGCTTCTCATTGTAAAAACCTGCAAAGTTCACTTTGCAAAACACCCCACAGTTGGTGTGAAACTCGCCTCTGGAAATTGGACAGCAGTCCTAGTGACCAGGAAACAAGTCTTCTGTTCACTCCCTTTGAGCCCGAGGATGTGCCTCTGCTCCCCGCCAGGCTCCGGGCCAAGGGCCCTGTGTATCGGCTTTATGAAGTAGGCAGTATTCTTGGACCCATTTTACAGGTGAGGAGTCTGAGATGTAGAGAAGTTACAATTTGCTCAAGGTCACACAGCGCTGAAGTGGAGAAATCAAGCTTTTGACTCTAAAATATGTTTATAACCGCCACAGCCATCTAGCCTCTTTCTCGTTGTGTCTTCTCATTGGGAACGCATCACGCATGCACAAGAGTCCACCAAAAGTGATTAACTGTCCTAATTTTAAAATCTTTTGCATAGCTTTGTATGTATGTGAGCATGTGTGCACGTGTGTGCGTGTATGTGTGGTGTTTCTGTACCAGAACTCATTTGAGGGAAAATGTGAGGCTCTCCTGATTCCCTGAGATGTTGTTTCAAGAACAAAGCTCCTTGAAAAACAAACACAAAAAGAACAAGGCTCTAAAAAAGCAGAGTCATGGTGTATAAACAAATAGCTCTTAGAAGCGAAGCACTTGAATTCATATCCAGATTCCACCTTCCTAGTTGACTGATCTTTGGAAAAATCACCTTATGTATGAGACTCATTTTCCTCCTCTGTAAAAATAGAAATATTAATATTTATATCCCCTCTTTGTGAGGAGTCAATGAGATAATACACACTGTAATATAAGCCTGTAAGCCTAATGATAGCAGGACTCTGGCAACATTAGATGATTTCCATTTTCTGAAATAAAATATGTCCTGTGTATGCATGTGTGTAGAAGAAAGGCAGACTGTTTAACCCATTGTTTTGACCAGAATGTCAACTTAATTTTTCTAAAGTATTTTATAACAAATGATTTTTGAAGGAGCTGATCAGTGACCCATATTAAAAATAGGAAAACAGTGGAGAAAAATGTTAATACCACTGCTTAATAGAATTTTTATTGGACTACAATTATATTACTTATACATTGATGCTTATGAAATTTTAGTATGATTGCCTTGTCGTAGATGTCTTATTTGCCAAATTTACCTCACTGGAGTTTTTTTTTTTTTAAAGGTACCATTGTTAAAAATTGTTTATTTTTTCACTTGGTAAAAGAACAGCTCTTTTATATAAAATTTTGTATTAGGAAAGAGCAATAATAATCCTAAATAAAACTTATATAGCCTTTTTCATGTATTTGACACTGTTAAACAATGTTGCTTTTTTGATATTTCCAAAAGAAAGAAAAATTCAATTCTATCTTAAATTGGAAAACTACATATTAGCAAATGCACATAGTTATCTAGAGCTAGCCTAAAATTATGAAAACTACATGATGGTATATATTTTAACTTGTTTTGGTACACATTATATCAGCATTCCCTATAAAGAATACACCCTTGCCCATTCAAAACCAACACTTTTGTGAGTAAAAGATTCAAATCCTTTCTAGAATATTCTTCATTTGACTCTTAGAAACTGATGTGCTGGGACGTAGGAAATGCTGTAGACAGTTGAGAACCGGAGATGCATTTGGTAGAATGCTTCTGACACCCAGATTATTCACTAAGCAGTCATAAATGACTGAAAGAATTGAAAGGAAGACTCTGAGATGTCCACTATTCTCAATGTTGGGAATTGCTGAAAATGGGGATGAAAGAGACACAATCCTTTTATAGATCTTATGTGTAACCAGATCAACTTTCATGCATTTTCTCTTCCACTTAATTATAGGACTGACGTTACATCTTCTTTCTGCATGACGGTCACACAGGAGCCTGTGATGAAATTATCTATATTTTTCGCTTTAATAAGGTCTGATCTCATGTAAAACAATAAGAATTCACATCTAACCATAATTTTAGTTGATTTGGAGAGTTTCTGGAAAAAAACTCAACTCTTAAAATTCCCAAAACTGATTCATGTGCTGGACAGGTCATTTAATTTGGCACATTTCATCGACCTTGACAAAACAGACCTTCAGATACCACTAAAAGTCCTTAGCACCGGGCAGCTCTTTAGGGACTCAGGGTTTAAGACCTCTCAGTGTTTGGCAGGAGTTTCTAACATGTCAACTGAAGAGATTTTCTGTTCTGTGTTTTTGATCTCATAAAATCAGATTGCCCATTCCAGTGTTTTGATCCCATCACTCCTTCTTTCTTTCACATTTATAGCTGCTTCCTGGCCAGGTGTGTGTATCTGTCTTTTGCAGCTGATTCATGGGTACTCTGGCTGGCCTCAGAAAGGACAGAGTGAAATTTCATAGAGCACTTTGGCATGTCTCTCTCCACCATTTCTCATAGATTATGGACATAAATAATTTGTTAGGCACAGAATGAGCAGAAATATAAAGAGGAGTGGCTGATGAGATAGTGAGTCAGGAGACATTATTATGTGTGAGCATCTTGAGTCAGGAGACATTATTATGTGTGAGCATCCGATGGAAGATTTAGGATGTCAAGGAGTTTGAAGTTGATCTGATAGTAGTGAGGAAGTCCTTGAGTATGGGAAGAGTGTAATAAAAACTACATTTTATAGGAAGACCTTGATATAATGTCTTGGATAGGCTAACACAAGAAAAAAGTAGGATGTAATTATAAGTTATTATAGTGTGGACAGGAGATAATGAGGTTTTAATGATTATTTTCAGATTCCTCTGCTTATGTAGAATATGATTAAAGGTAGAGATAATATTTCTAAATTTTTGAACAACTTTAAAGCAAAAAGATTTAGAAAGTCTTGAAAAAATTGAAGTAATGAATTTAAGGTTCTACTAATCTTCACCTTCCATTGTCTGTCCTAGTTTTTTTTTTACACCATGCCTCTGTCTGTCTTGATTATACAGTTCCTACCCTGAATTGAATGATTTAGAAGTAATGTAAGGTTTCTGTAAATTTTACTTGGAGGAAAAGTTTTAGATAACCCATAGTAATATCTATATGTTTGTTTATTTCACCATAATGGTTTAACAGAACACATAATAAATCTTTACCAACAAAAATACAAACTATAAAGTTACGATATATGAATTTTATCCAGTTATACATTCTTCATCATCATCTCTTTGCTCATCCATCCAGCAAATATCTATCTTCTTAGATATTGTAATTAAAATTTAAAAGCATTTCAGGATGGCTTTTAAGGGCATATTGCTGTGGGTTCTGATCTTGTACATTGGGTTTCCTCTTGAGAACCACTACTTCAAAATTCTCACTGGTAGTTTTAGATAAGACAATTGCAGCCATTTATACCATGTAGATTATGCCCAGGAATTGAAATAGATTAAAAACTGACTCAAAAAAATGCATTAGAGTTTGTTATCTCAAATGGTGCTAAATAGAGATATATGGTCATTAAAAAGGAACACTAAAACCGAATCTACTTATATTATTTCATATCAAATCTTTATATCTAAGCTGATTTACTAGCAACTAACTAAATGTGGTTAGTCTGCATTGAGATATGCTATATGTATAAGATGGCTTCCTAGGTGGCTCCGTGGTAAAGAATCTGCCTGTCTGTGCGGGAGACATGGATTCAGTCTCTGGGATGAGATCCCCTGGAGGAGGAAATGGCAACTCATTCCAGTATTCTTTCCTGAGAAATCCCATGAACAGAGAAGCTTGGTGGGCTTCAGTCGAGGTTGCAAGAGTTGGACATGACTTAGTGATGTGGCAGACACGCATATGTATGAGATACCCTATAGATTCTTAAGATGAGTACAAAAGAAAGAGTGTAAAATATTTCATTAATACTTCTGTATTGATTACATTTTCTTTTCCTTTGTCTGCAGCCTGTGACTTGCCTCATTTTAGCTCCCTGACCAGGGAATGAACTCGGCCTGGGCCCCCAGCAGTGGAAGTGCAGATTCCGAACCACTAGATGGCCAGGGAACTTCCTGATTGCATCTTGAAATAATACTTTTGAAATATTGGGTTAAATCAGATATATTTTTTATTATGTCATTAATTTATTTTGTAAATATAGCTACTAGCAAATCTAAAGTTCAACAAGTAGCTCACACATTTTTCTGTGACAGTGCTAATCTAGATTAAATATTCTTGGGAATAGTTCTACAGATGGGTAGGCCTATGAAAATTGTATTTGCCAGATTTTCTTCGGCTTTGTCCACAGTAAAACGCCACATTTGTTGAAGTCAACATCTGTTCTTCCAAAATACTGCCCTGGTGATTCCCCATATCATTAGGTAAGAGAGTGGAAGCATCTGCTTGAAGCAAGTACAAATGTGTCTTTCTATGAAGACCAAACAGGAAAAATGATAGGAAGGAGAGGCAGTTGTTCCCACTTTTAAGAAGAGTTGCTGATTCGTTTCTAGTTGCCTTGTGCTGGCTCTGTCTTGCCAGCTCTCACAGTGCAGTGCATGTGAGGCTGTCCCTGAGTGTGATCCCGTCTGCTAAGGGCCATCACATTGCACTAAATTCAGTGAATCTTGAGCAAGGTACATTGATCTACATAATCTCAGGAATACAAAATCCTGAGGCCCAAGAGAGGAAAATCTTCCTCTTCCTTTTATTTTTTTCAACTTAGGATTTATCCCAGTTGCCTTCCCCTGATGAGATACCTGTTGGAGCAGTCAGTCCTTTCCCAGGGTAGACCAGTTATCAACTCAGCCTTCGCCTTTGCCCCAAGCTGTGGCGACAGACAGGTATCGCAGAAAGGTTGAGCTGACCTCAGTGACAGGAGTCTTAAAAGGTAAGCATGGCAACTTTTATTGAATATTTACTCTGAGCCGGGTGCTCAGGGAATTGACGCAATTCTCTCAATCCCTATTCCAAGCTCATGAGATTTTTCCCCCCTAATATTTCTGTTTTATTGGAACCACCCACCCCGTGAATATCAGAGAGACTTTCTAACTAGCATAGATGGAGCCTAGATTTGAAATCAGCTGTTTGTAAGCCCATTCATGATTTTTCAAGTTATCATATCGCTAGGAGTGTGTCCCTTGTTTCATTAGTTATTTTTCAATAATGAATTTATTGATACACCCTTTTGGGGTTTATGTATTATTTGTGCTTATTCCCCAATGATAAATAAGTTAGAATAAAACCAGATGATACTAAAATTACTTTTTAGGTACCATTACTTATAATTTATTCATACTTCACTAACTATAGACTTCAGGATTCACTTTTATTTATCTTGAACAATTCCTGGTCATTTGTAAACTGTTACTTCTTTTAAAAAAATAATGCCTAACAGGTATATATACTTTTAACTACATGCCAGGAACAATTTTCAACACTTTATAGATAGCTTCTCATTTAATTATTTGCCAAATGCTATGATGTAGGTACTATTATTATTCCCATTATACAAATAATGGAAGTTAATGACTACCAAGTGGAAGAGCCAGAATCAAGACCAGGTAACCTACTTCCAGCATTTACAGGCTCAACGTCTGTGTTATTCTGCTGTTTTTAAATTGGTGGGTTACCTGCTCTTTATGGTTCTCTCTTCAGAAATATTTCAATTTTTTGCCAGTTTCCATTTCCCAGGAAGATATAGGACCAATCAGAGAGACACTGTGGAAGATGAACTGAATTTAAGTAGTTAAATTTCAGAAACAAGTATTTACATCATTCTTAGTGTTTTTATTCTTCTGTATCTTGTGAATTACATGTATACTTTTAAGTACTCAATAACAATTCAAATTCAATTCAAATTAATCTAGTCTTGACTTAAATTAATGGTAAACAATTGAGGAATTCTTGTGCATTGCCAGTAGTTGGTATTTATATTTTCCTCTGAGTCTGTGATCTTTCAGATCAAGGGACAGAACAGAATATAGTAGTGGAAAGACAGAATTCCCAAGCCCAGTCTCTGTCAAACCTCAACACACCAGTGTTAGTGTTGTGACAAAAGTCTCATCTAAACCACTGAGGTGTTTGGATATTAAAGCCGAAAAGACAAATGGGGAAGAAAATGGCAGGTTTTCTGTGTTTAGACAGAACATAAAGCCTTCTCAAGGTGAATCAGTTAAGCTGAATTTTCAGCTTCTTTTTAAACACATCTTCTGTACCATATTTGTACAAGTATCTAACAAAATATTCATTCAGTTGGCCAGTTTTGCTTACTTTGAGCCAGTTTTTTAATCTGATTTAATTCCTTTGACAAACTGACTTTCAGAATCACATCAGCTATATCTTTGAGCAGAGATTTCCTTTTGCTTTCATAAAAAGTAGCCCAAAGTTTATTAAAGGCTTTCTGTGGCATTAAGAACTTTGTTTTCAAAATGTACAGTGAATTGCACAGAAAACGGTTTTTAATTTTTTCCTGATCTAATTCTGGAAGTAATTTCCTGAGTTTTTTCCCCATTGTTCTGAGAATATGTGGAAAATGGTACAAAATTTAACAGATAAAAGGATTTAATATATAGTCTATTTCCTTAATGTTTCTATGCTTTGAAATGTCTTAACATTACAGTTATTTTTGATTTTGAAGTCTGATGTATGAAATTTTAATTCAAATGTAACAGTCCTCTCATTTGACTTTCTATTATGAGTGTGAGTTTGAAGACAGTAAAGGCAAGGCAGCCTTGTTTTGAAATTTGGTTATTGTGTTGATCAAGACAGTCAGCCTATGGGCTTCTGCATTTGTCAGAGAATGTCAGGTTTAATCGCCAATTTGTGATTCAAATTATTCTTCAGGTTTTATAGCATTTATATTATTTTTCCCTGTTTCTGGAGTTCCCTGTTCCACTAAATATACTTGGGAGTGTATATTATCAGGTAGCTGTAGTCTCTCCACTTTTATGCACCTGCAAAGCAAGTTAGAACAGGCTTAGTTACCTCAAAACAGTAAGGAAGCATTCAGTCTATTAGACAAGAGATGCTATACTATCATTCTGCTAAATTCCAAAGCTTCAAAATTTCTGTGCAAAAAGCAAATAAGCAAACACCTCAAGAATATATTGTAATGAAATTACTGTTTCTTTTCTCTTTTCTTTCTTTCCTGAAGACCCCCGTGTCCCTTGGCTTCAGGTTTCCTGTTATCGGTCTCCTGCACCCTGATGTAATTGAATTCTCTGCAGTGACCTGCAAGGCGCTGGGCGACCCGGCCCCTGTCTACTCTTAGCACGTATCTCTGTGACTCCCCCTCACTTACCCCTTTCTGTTCTGACTGAGTCTTCACATTGCTTATTCCTTCTATCCCAAATATTTCCCCTTGGATCTTCTTAAGCCTGAGTCTTTCTTGTCTTCATGTTTCAGCTCAAATATTCCTTTCCCAGGGAAGTACTGTCTCTCTACTCACTTTGAAGTAACTGCCATCCATACCCTAAGTCATTTAACCCACTTTTTTAGAAAAATTTATTTATTTATTTTTAATTAGTTGGAGGCTAATTACTTTACAGTATTGTAGTGGTTTTTGTCATACATTGACATGAATCAGCCTTGGATATACATGTATTCCCCATCCCGATCCCCCCTCCCACCTTCCTCTCCACCCGATTCCTCTGGGTTTTCTCAGTGCACCAGCCCCGAGCACTTGTCTCATGCATCCAACCTGGGCTGGTGATCTGTTCCACCCTAGATAATATACATGTTTCGATGCTGTTCTCTCGAAACATCCCACCCTCGCCTTCTCCCACAGAGTCCAAAAGTCTGTTCTGTACATCTGTGTCTCTTTTTCTGTTTTGCATATAGGGTTATTGTTACCATCTTTCTAGATTCCATATATATGTGTTAGTATGCTGTAATGTTCTTTATCTTTCTGGCTTACTTCACTCTGTATAATGGGCTCCAGTTTCATCCATCTCATTAGAACTGATTCAAATGAGTTCTTTTTAATGGCTGAGTAATATTCCATGGTGTATATGTACCACAGCTTCCTTATCCATTCGTCTGCTGATGGGCATCTAGGTTGCTTCCGTGTCCTGGCTACTATAAACAGTGCTGCAATGAACATTGGGGTGCATCATTTAACCCACTTTAATTTATCTTATTTATTTCCTTATGTTCATTCTTATCTTCCCACTATAGTCAATTCCATGAGATCAATAATCTTATAATTTTTGTTAACCTTTGCATTTCCTTATACTTCCTGGCATGTAGTAAGTGCCCAGTAAATACCTGATTGCTATGGGGAATACTACATGGGTCTGCTTGTATTTGGGCAGGACTTGTACAAAGGTTATAAAATAGCTTTCATCAAAGGAGACAATGGAAGAAAAAATGTCTTTCAGATGGACTACAATTCATTAGGAAATGAGAGCCAACAACTTTTCTTGAAGAAATAAAAAAAAAATACAAAACGGTTCTAAGGCAAAAGGAGACTTAACATTAGTCATGTTGTAGCACCTCTAAAAGTTAAAGAAGAAATTGGACTAATTGCATGAAGAAATTTCTGTATTTGACTGTAATCTTTATTTGTAATCACCTGTACCCAAAATGTATCTTAGTAGATTACAGAAAGATAGAGACAATTACTTGGGCACAAATGCATTTTCTTCTTTTCTTACTGTGAAGCTTCAGTGCTTTTGGCTTGATAAATTGCCTAAACTACCTGGCTGGCTTGAAGGGAAAGTTATGTTTTTACATTTATATTAAACAAAAAACTTGGGCTTTAAAAATAAATCATCACATCTGATGGTATTGCCTCTCTTTCATTTGTTTGCTATCCGGTGTGAGTTAAAGGTTACGTGCAGAGCAGTCCCAGGAGGGCAATTTACACTTGCAGGTAGCAGTAAAGCCCTGTAAGCAATAACCATCACAAGCAGAGGAGCTGTCAGAGAGTAGATTCATTGCTCCCATTCCCAGAGTCCTTTTGTTTTTAGAAGACAGTGAAATATGTTCTCTTTTCTTAGCCCACAAGAATTTCAGAGATGTCCTTTGACCTATCTTTTGGCACCATACAATAAATACAGAAAAATCTCCAACACTGTCATAAGAGCACTTACTAGAGGAAAGAGTGGGCACACAAAAATGATACCAAATGACAAAAACTGTATTGTCTTAAATACAGTTTTAACATTTGGTGTGGGGCGCGGACTCAGCATAATTTTTGGTTGGCCAACATTTCCTTATTATAAGCCTTCCCTGGGAAAGTAATATGAACTGTGGTATGTGTTAACTTTGTCGTCAGCCTGCCTAAGGCATGCTGCCGTTCCTAGCTCAGTACTAGGAATTCCCAGGACCTGTGGTGATTGAATGCATCGAAGTCCATGATGAATTTTTCCTAGCCTTTTCTTCAAAGTTTTATCTTTCTAGTCTTTCCAAGTGACTATAGTAATCAATTTTCAACTTTCTGACTGCTTGACCTTTAAAATTCCTTTAATTTTTCTGGACCTAAATGTTCTCATTTGTAGAACATTGCCACTGCAGGCATTATCCAAGATCTTTTTCAGCATTAAATACAAAGTCAAAGTCATCAGGGAACTTCTTCGTATAAGACAGTTAGTAATATTAATATATGAGAGCCTGTATGTCATTTTTTTTTTATCCAGAAAGAAGTGGATTAACTGTTTTTGATAATTCTTATGAGCAGCCTTTACTAAATTAAAGAAAGCATTCAGGATGAAAATATTATGAACCTAGCAAGGATTCTATTTTGAGCACAAGCTGGTCTTTCAATATGACAAACAGCAGTGCGGACAGGGGCCACTCTGGGAGATATTAGAGTATATTAACTATAATAACAGTGAGCTGATCCTTTGAAAGAACTGGTCCTGAGGAAATCCATCAAGGAAATAAACTTTTCCCAAGAACAAAAATCTTGACATCAAAGGAGAGAGCCTATTCTGAAGACAGCTGCAAATTTCTACTCGAAAGCCTACCTTACAAGGTATACCCTAATACCATGTAGCAGAATACATGGACCTATGTCTGTGTGTTAAGAATGAAAAACACTGTGATGAAAAATAGACTTGGTTTACTAAAATCTGTGAGCTACTGGGGCATAGGCCCTCCAACTTGTCCCCACCAGCAAAGCAGAACAAAGAAGGCGATGTTATTCCCTCTATTAGTGTAGCAAGGGACCTCGAAGGCTTCATATACTGATCCGATTTTACAGCAAGAAGTGGCAGATAAGGGTTAATACCTAGTGAGAATGGATTTCTTCATGAGCATACAGAAGACACCTCTTGGCAATCCTCAAATACTTGATGGTGGATGGGGGCAACTTTAATGAGTTGAAGTTCATCCTTGGCAGATAATCTCAGAACCAGTGAAAATTTCAGTTATGACAATGAACTGGACCTCATCTGAACATTGTAGAGGCTCAGGATAATAATAAACACATGAAGTCCATTTGTCCCAAACCAGGAGGTATAAATTTAATGTGATCAGATATGTTCAGAACTTAACAGTAGATATTCAGATGTTTGGAGAAATAATTTAAGCTTTCATCATTTAAATATTAAGTTTTCAGTCAACAGAAATTGGCTCTTAGCAAATGCATAAATGATTGCCCAGAGTAGTATGACATCTAAAATATATGAAGATCAGTTGTGAAATATATATTAGAGCAGATGGCCATGAGGAGAGCCAGTTGGACAGAATAGTAAACAATAAAAATTAAGAAATTCTTAGTTAATTAAAGAAGATTAAAGGTACTTAAAGGGGACACAAAGACCTAGGGATCTTCTCAAACAAAGGATTAGTATGTTGGTGCCTTGCCATGCTCTCCTCTCCAATGTGTTGCTAACGAAAGGACAGTGATGTGTAGAATAGACGAAAAGAATTCATCAGAATGCTATCTTCAGTAACCCAAATCCCTTGATTCAACATAGAGGGACAGAGTGCCATAAATTCTTGTGTAATTTGGTCTGAGTATTCCTCTGTTTTATTCTGCTCTATGCATTTGGATCCCATTAACTTTTAAAAGGACTTTCACGCACAGGCGATAATAGGCGCATTTAGTGGGCACAATGACTTAGTGTACTTTGTAGTCCTGTGGGATGCTCTGCTTTATAGAATGTTAATTCTCAAGGGCTTTGCCCTTAGCACGTACTCCCAATCAATACTTGTAGATTGAATGAAGGAGGGTGTTTGGGGAGAAAAACAAATAGTTTCTCCTTAGATGTAAAAGTATTTTACACTTACATTTCAAGGGTCTGCTGAATCCTATCAATTTTTCATGATTCACATTAAATTAACATTTATATTCATCATCTAGTAATTAATTAATTCATTTGTTTATTCAAATAGTCAACATTTATTGAATACCTATAGGATGCTAGCTGTTTTGTTTGATACTGATTTATACGACAGTCTTTATCCTTGATGGATTCACTGTTTAGAGAGGAAACTAAATATGTAAGTACATAGTACACGAAGAGAGTTAGTATAATAAAAATATGTATAAGTTCTAGATGAACTTGAAAAAAGTAATTCTATTTTTGCTTGATTGGGATGAACGGGTCTGAAGTTTCATGAAAGGAGTCAGAGAAGATAACTCTTGAGCTGAATCTAAAATATGGCTTTGTGAACCATGAGCTTCAGACCACATTTGCCTGTGTCTGCTTCTATGAAGTTTTATAAGGACAACAGCTATACCTGTTCATCTAACACAAAGTATGTGCCTACTTTCATGCTACAGTAGAATGGAGCAGTTGTAACGAGGACAAGATGGCTGACAAAGCCAAAAATGCTTGCTCCCTGGTCTTTCATAGAAAAAGCTTGCTAACATCTGGTCTAAGAAGCTTGGTTTTACTGGGGCCAACATTTGACAAAGTAGTATGTCCAGAGGCTTGGAGACATGATGAGAGAACATGGTTATTCGTTAAAGATTAAATGTTCAGGAGACAGTAAGTAGATCACTTTGTGAAGGTGTCACAAAAGAAGCAGAAAATAGAAAGGTAGTTTGAATGAAAATTATAGGAGGCTTTAAATGTTGGTAACAACAATCCTTAAATCCTCTGGGGAGAACACAGCACTGATCTGAGGAACGTCCATGGTTCCCTAGCTCAACTTTTACAGAGAAGATGTTCTTCGTGAGAGTAGTTTCCAAAGAGGAACTTGTGCTCAGGAAAAGAGAGTAATAAAGTGATATTCTTTAGCCTTTGACTCATCTTTGGGGAATTATGCGTTGGGAGATGTCATGTGACAGGTATGGAAAGATAGGCCTGAGGTTGCCTGCCAAAGTGGGAAGGGTTTCTGGTCAAGGAAAACCCATTTCAGAACCAGATCTGGCCCAGGGTAAAGAGGCATCACCCAGGCTACTCAACTGGTCGAGTCTGGGCAAAACCATCCTTGTGGTTTAAAAGTGAGCCAGTTTAGTCCATCAGGGGCACAGCCTTGACTGGATGCACATTTGAGGATAAGGATTTGAGGGTCTTAGGTCTTGCCTGGCTGTCACCACCGTTCACCTCACAGGCGTGATAATAACAGTGAGAAGAGGCAGGGTGGTGTGTGTCCCACCCCTCCTCCCCACGCAAGTGGCGCCTGAATTCAGATGGGCTCCGAAACCAGTTCACCAGGATCTACTGGACGGCTTCTGAAAAGCGTACACTCCTGGGCCATACCCCACACTGCATTCAGAACTGCTGAATATGGATCGCTGAAAACTTTGCCTTTCCAAAAACCCCTTCGAGTGGTCTTACGATTTAACTGTTTTGATGCAACATTCAGTAGCCTCTTACCCCCAAGACAGTCTCTGTATAGCATCACACAGTCAGCACGTGTCTTTTTCACAAAGTGCTAGAGTTTTTCTATGTATAGGCTCGGTCACATGACTAATGGGAAGTCTGAAGAAATGGGAGCTTATTTGGTAAGCACTATAAGAGCCACTGGAAGTTTTAATTAGGGAGTGATAGCAAGTAGGGGGTGTTATGTTCTGTGATTATTACTAATATGGCAGAACTATATAGATGGATTTAGTGAGAAGAAATGATTATGCATAGATGAAAGTCATACTATTGGAATTAATTTTAACCTCATTTCAATTTGAACTTTTATCTATACAAGGTTTCTTTCCCAAATTTCCCGACTGATGGCTATTAGGGAAAAATGTAATTCTTTTAGGAAGCCTCATGGCTACTTGTGGAAGACCAGGACACTCTTAGATATAATGACAGAAATGCCTTTCATTTATTAAGCCCAAAGGTGTCCTTTGATTTCCATTCAATGACTGTAATTTATATGTCCTCAGAAGAAATCAGCGTCTTCCAATTTAATTCACTTCTTACGATTCTCCTTAGCCTTTTTGTTCCCAATATAAAATGCCTACTTTTCCAATCAAAGAGTATGGCTTTCAGATTTCTTATCATTTGGTCCATGACATTTTGAACATACTTAGGGCAATATTTCCAAAAGCATACGCTTTGTGATACTATTTCTGAGAGCTCCATCTTAAAGAGGGATCCCATGGTCAAAGTCCTCAGGGAAAGGCCAAAACCCAAATCTTCAGTGCATACTTGTACAGACATTTTCCAAGGACGCCATTATGAAAGAGGTTTTTGAAACAATTTTTAAATTGCTTTAAAAGTGACATACGCTTTTAATCTGGTATTTTTCAAATTTATTTGATCACGATGACCTTATTCTCTGTAACATAGTGATGCTCCACTGAATATACTTCAAGGAGGACATCTGTGTATCGCCAGTGTCCCTGTTTAAATGTCAAGTATGGGGGAAAAATGCAGCATTCCAAATGTCACCTTATCCCTGCTGAGTTCAGGGTTTCTTTCTCTTTTAATGATGCAAACACTGTGTTCCTCTTCTTTTGAAATTTTCTTCTATATATATAGTCCATGACTGCATCAACATTTTGGGATATTTGTATTATCCTAATGACTCATTGAAATTCTGGTCAAGTAATGTCATTAAGGTTTTTCACTTTAAATGATGTCAAATTAGGTCATTCTCAGCCTCTCCTCTGCTTGATAACATAAATAAATACATCAATGAGGAAGAATGCACAGTTTTATTAAAATTTGATTGGTTTTACCCCAGAATTTCATTTCTGGGAAATAATCTTAAATCTTGATTTGGTAAATTCCTGCTCTCAGGGATATTTCACCTGAAGTACGTCTTTTATGCTTTCTTATCAGTCTAGGTCTAAGTTTTAAGTCATGTGGTTTATGTAGGACCTTTTTTCTCTTAGACATGGATTTGTTTTACAACACACTTTGGATGTAGTTGCCTAGCTAACTGAATGTCCACTTAACTACAAGCTCTTGGTTCTCATTTTTCTACTTACAATTGCATGAAGAAGACTTGGAGCTGATGCACTAATTCCATGTCACTCAATTCTAGCTCCTGAGGGGAATGGCTTTTTCTGTATCATATTCCATGGAATGCCACCCTTTCGTCTCTTTTCGGTATTCCTGACACAGATCCCAGGGATTATGTCTGGACAGGACTAGCACTGTGTCTTGTTTTATAACTACTTTATATTTAGTGCCTGTGATGGTGTAAGATGATGTGGAGAGGATTTTTCATTTCTACTTTTTCCATTCAAGTAATGACATAGATTGATCTTTTGGAAAATCTATGGAGTATAATTTATTTACAGTGTCATATTAGTTTCAGGTGTACATAAAAATGAATCAGCTGCACATATGCGTACGTGCACTCTGTCCTGTGTGTTGGGCCCTTTCCCCATGCCGGCCGTTACAGAGTATTGAGTAGAATTCCTTGTGCCATACAGCAGGTCCTTATTAGTCATCTATTTTACATGTAGTAGTGTGAATGTCAATTGCAGTCTCTCAATTGATCCCTCCCTCCCTTTTCCCCTGGTAACCATAACTTCTGTCTTCTACATCCATGACTCTGCTTCTGTTTTATAAGTAAATTCATCTGTACCCTGTTTTTCAGATTCCACGTGTAAGCAATATCATATTTGTCTTTCTGTGTCTGACTTCACTCAGTATGACAATCTCTGGGTCCATCCACGTTCCTGCAAATAGCGTTATTTTGTTCTTTTCTATGGCTGAGCAGTTTTCCACTGTATATATGTACCACGTCTTCTGTATCAATTCCTCTGCTGCGGACATTTAGGTTGCTTCCCTGTCCTGGCTATTGTAAACAGTGCTGCAGTGAGAATTGGGATGCATGTGTCTCTTTGAATTAGGTTTTCTTCTGGGTATATGCCCAGGAGTGGGATGGTCTTATGGTAGTTCTGTTTTTAGTTTTTTAAGAAACCACCATACCATAGTAGCTGTATCAACTTATATTCCCACCAATAAATGTTGGAAGATTCTTTTACTCCACACCCTCTCTAGCACTTACTGTTTGCAGAGTTTTTGACGATGGCCATTCTGACCAGTGAGAGTTGATACTTCACTGTGGTTTTGATTTGCATCTCTCTAATAATTAGTGATGTTGAGCACCTTTTCATGTGCCTCTTGGCCACCTGTATGTCTTCTCTGGAAAACGTCTATTTGGATCTGCCCATTTTTTGACTGGGTTATTTGTTTAAATGTAAGGCTGGATGCTATAAAACTATTAGAAGACAACATAGGCAGAACATTCTTTGCGTAAATCACAGCAAGATCTTTTTTGACCCACCTCCTAAAGTAATGAAAATAAAAACAAAAATAAACGGTTGGGATCTAATTAAACTTAAAAGCTTTTACACAGCAAAGGAAGCCATAAACAAAACATAAAGACAACCCTTGGAATGGGAGAAAATATTTGCAAATGAAGCAACCGATAAGGGATTGATCTCCAAAATGCACAAAACAACTCCTGCAGCTCACTGTCAAAAAGATGTGTGTTGAATTTAAAAAGAGACAACAGACACAGTGTACATTGGAATTCAAAGTGTATCTGCTAGTAAGCATTGTGGATCTATCTTGTGTGGGGTATGCATTAAGACAATTTGAAAGTGAAAGTCACTAGATCTAATTTTAAATAACTATAGAATTGACAGCCCGAATTTCTCTCTCTCCCTCTCTTATCCACAGAACTAGGAGTAGGAAGAGTATGAGCCAAAATGTACTTGTGATGGAATCTTTCTCTCTGAAGATATGCTATAAAACCAGAAGCATCATTGGAATTCTTTCTGACCTTAAGTTTCGCATGTGCTAGTGAAGAGTACAAGAGACTTTGCGCTTGCAAGAGACCCTTGATCTCTAGACCTTGAAGTTGCAATCGGTTCTGGTGAATATTACCTCAAATTGTTTTACTTATGGGAGAAAATGATCATTTAAGGTCACCGTTGATACCCTTTGGAAAGGTACCTCTGACCTATCTTAAATGGTATAATATCTGTTCCATTGTTAAATGCAGGAGTTATCTTTCCACTCCCCGCAGTCATCTGACATTACTGACGAGTGAATATGCTAAGAAGAAAATGGTGATGAAAAATACTGGTGTTTAAGTCGAAGAAAAATCCATTTAAACTTCTCTATACAGAAGTAAATTATAGGCTTTCAAGCCAAGACAAAAACCTGTCTATTTATCAGCTTAAACTGCAATCCATATGGAAGATGGGAAGGCCCTTGAAGATTCTGAGTAAAAGTCATCTTCTCATAAGGTGATTCCTCATAATCTTTTCATGAACTCTGTCCCCTGATATTACTAAGGATTTTTCTTTTAGAAAGGAGTAGAATTAAAAAAAATGGAATATCACTCTGAGCATCCATATGTATCCGCTGATTTTAAATATTCCTTAAATAGAGCGTGCCTGTGCGCTCAGTCATGTCCCCCTCCTTGTGAGCCCACTGGCTGAAACCGCCAGCTCCTCTGTCCTTGAGATTCTCCAGGCGAGAATACCGGAGAAGGTTGCTGTCTCCTCCTGCAGGGGGTCCTCCTGACCCTGGGGTCCAGCATGCGGCTCTCGTGTCTCCTGCACTCGCATGCAGGTTCTTTACCAGCTGAGTCACCGGGACAGAGAGCAGGACGTCAGTCTCTATTATTGGAATAACTGAACACAATGACTTTAAATGCAGCAGATTTTTAAAGATGGAATTCTAGTAATGTTTTGTGAGATGATTCACTGACGTGGGTAATTAGGAGCTATTGTAGAAGGAGAAAAAACCAGAAGAGTTGAAAGCCTGAAGGGTAATAAATGCGTTTGATCACCAGACTACTAAGGAGAGTAGTGACTCAGCTTTAAGTTGCATTTGACCCCGTGTTTTTCTTTTAGTGAGCCTGACATATTTTATGCTGAAGAATACATCCATCCATCTTTGCCTTCATGCAACTGGAATCTTTAGCTATGCAAACTATACAATTTAAGAATAATTTATCAGAATATGACCCAGCATTACTGCAGCTGTAGACTGTAAAATTTATTAATTTTGATGAAAGCAGATATAGTAATTATAATTATTGCAAGTGATTTTTGTCTCAGAGGGTTATGTTTATAGTAGATTAGATATTGCAATAACAGAGGCACTGACTTGATCTTGAAGACTGCATAAATGATTCGTGTGATTCTGATTCATAAAAGAGCAGTATCCTGAGAGTGAGGATGACTTTTCATTAAGTTGAAATGTAAAGTGGATCAAGATAAAGTATAATCACGGAAACGGCCTTGCTAACTGTCAGCAAGGAGAAGCAGGAAGTCATATCCAGGGCAAATCTCAAATTGACTGAATTTCTTTCTATTTTTATTTTTAAATTTCTAGTGACATATTTTTTAAAAATTGAAAATAGAGTTCTCTGTTGGTTATTCATATGTAAAATAATCTGGAGAGCAAAATTTTAAAAAATATAATTTTTTGGGAAGAACAAGTTGCATAGACTAGAAGTTACTAGAGATTACCAGAGTAAAAACAGTGTATTTTTATGAAAGTTAACATATTTGTATTAGCATGCTCATTTAATTTATGTGAATATATGTAACAAAATTAATTGAAAAAAATGAATTGAAGAAAATTAAGTTGGGATCTGTTTTGTAACCATTATCCTAGGACCTTTGATAAACTAGAGATCGTTCTTGAATCAAAGGTAGAAGGAATGTTAAGGTAGTTTTTCCATAGACGCTTACCACTCAGTGAAAAGAGAGAATATGAAAGATCATAAAGATTAGTTTGTGAAGAACAGAAACTGTAAAACACTTCTAGGAGAAAGGGCCTATCCTCTTTGGTTCTTTGTTTTCTAGACTTTTCTGCATCTACATATGCCCAAATTTAAGACAATTTTATTTTTCAGTACCTTTCACAAAGGAGAAATTTATTATTTAAAATAGTATATAGAAAAAGATTTGGGAAGAAAACATCAATTTCAGGAAATAAGACTTTTTTCAATTAATTTTGTTACATATATTCACATAAATGAGCATGCTAATACAAATACGCTAACTTTCATAAAAATACACTGTTTTTACTCTGGTAATCTCCAGTAACTTCTAGTCTATCCAGCTAAGTGTGCTGATTTTCTGAATGATTTTGTGTTCTCCAAGATTTGTAGCACGGATTCTAAAGACTATTTACTGCGTCTCTAAGAGCAGTGGTCCACGCGATATCCAATAGGTATTTTTTGGGACTGATTCATTAAAAAAGGATTAGTAGAATACCTCCTTAGCATTGCTGTCATTCTATTAATTTGTGTTATTGGGAGTAATAAAATAGCAGTTTTTAATAATTTATATTGGCTCTCTCTACATTTTGATGAGAACTGGTTTGAGATTCCTCTATCCTTGAGAGAGAAGTGATAGGAACAGCATTTAGAAAATCACAACATTTAGGATGGCTCTCACATGATTTTGGGGTTTGACTTTTGCTTGAGAACAGATGACAGATGTTGTGGATCCGTGCACACTATTTTTTTTTTTTTTCAGTTATTCCTTTTCTTCATTCATTAAGTCAGTAATCAGCTATTTACTAGGAACTTGTATAGGTCAGGTATGTAATAAACATGAGATTTTTCAAGTAATGTGTGAACCCAGACTACTGAAGAAGAACGTGTGTTCTCCAGAACATCGATAAGGGGTCTTCAGAGAACTGAGACTGTAGAGGGGAGTTTAGCAGTGTGACCGAGGAACAAGAGGCAGAAGAATTGTGTCATGGGCTCGCAACTCACCAAGCTCATGAAGGGTTGCTTGGTTCTTTTTAACATGGCAGCCATCACATTTTCCAATTTCCAGACCTTCACAGATGGTTTGTTTTGTCTGAAGTGCTTGCTTTCCCTCTTCTTCCAAATAACTCCACATCATGCTTGTGTCTCAACCTGTTTCCTGTCTTCAGGGAGACCTTCCTGGACCCCCTGGCCTAGCTTAGACTAAGTCAAGTCCTCTTGATATAAGGAAATGCCACCCTTTATTTCATTTTTCTTTTAAATTTTACGACAGTTATTCCATTTCTTAATGTTGGTTTCATGTCTGTTTTTCTTGCTTCATTTTCCATTTTTAAAAATACTGTTAACTAGGATAGCCTAGGTTAGGTCATAGTAGCAATTAATTCCACAATCTCAGGTACACAGCACAATGGAGATGCGTCTCTTGCTTGCACTTTGTTTCCAGTGCGAGTGGGAAGTGAGTCTGGCTTTACACAATCCTTCAGAGCCTCGGGCGGTGGGGGCAGGCTCCACCAGACGCTGCAGGGGAACCTGCCAGGACGGAGTTGGAGGGGTGTTTTGTGGCTTATTTGCTCTGTTTGTTTGCTTGCTTGGTTTTGGTGACTTGGTCCAGGCGACAGGAATAGACTAGCTCAGGTCTTGACACTCTCCCGTTGCCTGATCAGTCATAGTCCCGCCCAACTGGCAAGAGCTAGAGAAATCCAGTTCTCCTTGTGCCCTGAAGGGAGAAGAAGCTGACGCTGGTGAGTGAAATCCCTAGAAAACAACAATGGCGAAAAAGGAAGTGATGTCCCAAATTAGGGCCCAAATTGAGAAAAGAATAGCTAAAAAGCTATTCTAATTAGATTTGGTTCAATTATACCATGTACTACTAAAAGGATTTGCCTCGGGGATTGCTAATTCATTTTCAACTGTAATTGTTTGGAGGAGAAAAAGATTAAGAGAAATTGAGAGGGGCAAGCATAATCCCTTTTGTAAAAATTTATAGGAAATTGGGTTCATAAACTATAAACTGATGGATTATTGCTGGAGTTGTTTATGGAAAGTTGCAGAAACAGTAGCCCAAAGACAGGTTCTTGTCTGCATAACGTTACTGCTCCAATTAAAAATATATAAATAGAGAGTAAGCATTTAGAAACTTTTGTAGACAGTTGTCAGAGAATTTTACATCTATCAAATGTAACAATAATAATTTTAAGATATTTTAAAAATATTAAGAAATGCACTTGCATTTTATGTCTTTGTATGTGATTTCATTTTTTTAGTGAGTCACTTATTGAATTTTACAAATGTTTCAGTCCATGATAGATGGAAAATTAAAAAACCAACAGACTAGTTCATCACCCCAGATGACTTGTGAAGGACTAGTTTGAGCACTTACTGAAGGATATGAAGGAAAGTGATCCCTGGGAATGAGCCCATGTTGATATACTAAGGCAGGCAGCTAATACCAGTCCACACATGTTTTTCTTTTCAATGACTAATCTAGTAATGTTGCAGAAATTCAGTATATTTAGTGTAGATGGATCTCGGCCCATTGACAAGTTTCTCTCCTTTTTGGAAAAGTCATTGAAATATGGGCTACATTATTGAATAGGTTATCAGCTAACTATGACAACAAAGAGCTCTGGGTTATAGGTCCGGTGTCTGCCTCTCCACTCTTCCTGGACACTGCTTCACCTTCGATTAGGTCCTCTCTACATTTCTCATCCCCAGTTTGTCCCCACTTGTACCTTTGCACCAGGTCTGAGATGTGGAGAATGAGAAGCCAAATAAAATACCTTTTAACATTTAAAGGAAAAGATGGGGAGACTTGTGTAAAGCATACATAATAAAGCATATATTTCAATGGATGGAGTTAATGTGCAACCTAACAATCAAAATAATGAAAGTAATCTTAGATTGCATTATAAGGAGATTTATTGACCTGTCTACCAATTTATATTCCATTTTTCTGTCAAACTAAGTCGTTTTACTATCCTTGCATCTTTAAAGATATCAAATGAACTACTGAAGTATGTTCAAAATATTTTATTACATGTGTGTGTACAGAGTCACTCAGTCGTGTCCGACTCTGCAGTCCCATGGACTACAGCTTACCAGGCTCCTCTGTCCATGGGGTTTTCCAGACAAGAATTCTAGAATCGGTTACCATTTCCTACTCTAGGGGATATTTCCTACTAGGGATCAAAAACCATGTGTCTTGCATCGCCTGCATGGGTAGGTGGAAGATTCAAATAGATTGTTGAAGTAGGTTCGAAACATTTTATTACATATTGTAATATTACAAAAGGTAGGTCTCAAATTTGTTGCTGAGCTATCTAGTAACCAGAATAAAGAAAGAAGAAAGAATTATAAATAAAAGTGAAGCTTTTTTTTTCCAGGAAAAACCAAACTTTTCCCTGAAATCCATGCTTTCTGTGTTCCCACAGAAAGGAAACTGTGTGATATAGCAGTCAATATCCACTAACAAATATGTAAAATAAATGTAATTTGAGGAGTTTACGTGTCTTTTTCTTTCTGTAGCTCTTTGGTAGTCTGGCTTGATTGAAATGTAACAAAACACATTTAACGTAGATTCTCAAGTTTTAGATCGTCTAAGGATTGCCTAGGTAGAGTCTGACTCAGCAGCTCAAGGGTGGGGCTCAGAAATCTGTTGTTAAAAGCATCTCGGTTGATTCTGATGCCCATGGTCCAGAGACCACAGTTTGAGAAATAGTGATCTAGAGGAGTCCTTGGCAATTTTCTGTGTAGATGGTTGATCACAATTGAGCCTTAGATAAAAATGGCTGGTATTTGTGATTCTGCTATTTGGCAAGAATCTGGACTGCAGAAATCAAACCCTGCTAATTTGGGAAGCAGCCACATGAAGTTTGATCTTAAATGCTTCCTGTTAAATGTACTAAAAAAAAAAAAAAAACCAAACACCCAGTTTTGCCCTCTTAATGTTTCTCCAGACTCTCTGCAGTCAATAAATACAATAAATGTAGGATTCTTGTGACAGTGAGAGAGGCTACACAGAAAAATTCCTGTTCAAAACACTGATATGAAGTATTGCCTGAGGAGCTTCCCAGGTGATATGGAAGAGTTATTTAAAATATTAGCTTAAAGGTCAAATTGACAAATACCATTGCTTAACCATTTGAAAATGAAGAGACTAATTAGTTTTATGCTTTATATTGGATTATTTAGAATATTTAGTAATCTTTCATTTATTCTGTAGCATGTTATATTGTATGAGAAGTAAATGGGCTAATGTCTCTTTTTTAAAAAACTGTAGTTCAAAGTAATGTGTTTGATAATAGAAAAATAAGTCATGTGTTTTGAAGATTTTAGGTCCTCTGGCTAACCTAGCAGTACATGGCAGGGGGTGGGTACTAAATTTCTTAGAATTTGTGTTTTTGATCCCTTGAGAGGATGTTTGAACTAACCTCAAAAGGAAATATCAGTCACCTTCTTACAAGACAGGTAGTATGAAGACTCACAGGATAAAATGAAAAGAGTATGCTTTGTCCAAAAGAAAAATCTTTTGAAAGAAATTTCTGAAACATTACATAAAAAGAATAGATTTTCTAGATAGTGGAATTTCTTTCCATTTTATTTATAAATATTAAATAAAATAATCCCCATATTCAAGTTAATTCAACTTTTTAAGGCTCCTCATGTGGGCCTATTAACTATACGTTTTCTAAAGGTTGCTTTATTTTATGAAACGCATTAGCACAACACACTTCAATGTATTGAACGTGGGACCATTTTTTTCCTTATATAAATGTGCTGCCTAAACTGTGGTGATTCTTGAAGGAGTGCACATTTTTGATATAGAGTCCAAAATGAAAATCATGTTTTATGGAGATAGAGATTGCAGCTTTTGTACATGAAATCAAAGCATCTTGGAGACCAAGCAGATCTTTTCACCCTACTTCTCTGTTGCATGTTAAACACATTTAACATGTTACCAGCAGCAGCAGTAGCCTCCGCATCCTGCCTCCTGGTAGAAATCTTTGTTAAAGTATTCCTTCCAGCTTTCATCTCCCCTTTGATCAGAGGTTCTAAGATCAAGTTTCAACACTTGATATATTACATCCGCTCTCTTGCTGTGCCTGTTGTCACGCATCATTCTTTTGTTCCCTACAGCTATTTCAGGGAAGACTTTGTCAAAAGATCAATTTTATCAATATGTAATCTTTTAAAAAGTGATTTTCCAAACTATTTGTCTGATTTGTTTTGTTGCCATTGCTCAATTGCTATGTCGTGTCTGACTGTTTGCAACCCCACTGACTGCACCGCACAAGGCTCCCCTGTCCTCCACTGCCTCCCAGAGCTTGCTCAAACCCATGTCCATTGAGTCGTGATGCCATCCAGCCATCTCATCCTCTGTCGTCCCCTTCTCCTCCTGCCCCCAGTCTTTCCCAGCATCAGGGTCTTTTCAAATGAGTCAGCTCTTCGCATCAGGTGGCCAAAGTGTTGGAGTTTCAGCTTCAGCATCAGTCCTTCCAATGAACACCCAGGACTGATTTCCTTACGGATGGACTGGTTGGATCTCCTTGCAGTCCAAGGGACTCTCAAGAGTCTTCTCCAACACCATAATTCAAAAGCAGCCATTCTTCAGCATTCGTAGTTCTGTCAGAAAAGGAGATCTGAGTACTGTAACAGGAGCTTTTCTTGGTGACTCTGGGCTGGTTTCTGGAGATCAGTGTTTTCTAAGTATTCATACAGCACTCTGGAATTCTAGGGATCCACGCCACTGGTATACTCTTTGGATAATTTTCTCCTTCTTTTTGTAAAGCTACTGACAATATCTGTCTTTAATTTTCAGATCCTCTTATACAAGCTAGAATTGTTTCCTTCTCCACCTCCTCCCACCCCCAGAAGATTCCAGTATAGAGACATTCTAAGTCTTGTCAGTATTCTCTGTTATGGGGTGATATGAAACTTGAAATTGTCAACAAGAAAAGTCTAGAATTTACCAGCTGTTTAGGATTTAGAAAAAAAGTAAACTTACCAGATACCTTTATGGGTGAAATAGTCATCTGTGCAGTTTTGAAATCCATGACTTTGTATGACTATGTACTCTGTAGGCCATACCCCTATGATGCTTCATTAACTCTTTCTTCCTAATTTGACCTACTGGTTTCTGGGTGTGTTTCTGTTCTTAGGTCTGTGGATTTCTCTACAGTTTATTTTTTCAGTCTTCCTCCTCACTGCTCTGTGCTATAGACTCATTAATTTCTCCATCTCCCACAAGTTTTCACTGGCATCCATGAGATCAGCTTGTTTCTTTAGATTATA